>JAUELC010272642.1:0-16534 GCA_031471745.1 Cryptochiton stelleri
AGCACAGCGTGGGCAACGCAAAGAACCCCGACACTCTGCAGCAACATGGTTTAAAAGCTGGCACTTATAGCAGCGGATAATCGGAGGGATGTAACACTTCACCTCAAACTGTTGAAAACCAAGAAGAACATGTGGTGGTAAAGTTTCACAACTGAAGTATAGTAAGAGGCACAAAGAAGGGTTCTTTTCTCTACCTTTTGTCATTCTCTCTACCTTAATAACTTTATATCTCTTCAGTGCTATTAAGACTTCCTCTTCAGTAACATCTTGATCTATGTTATATATAACCCCCCTTGCCCCATATTTTCCATGCTGTGCACACTTAATATCTCTGCCCATAATTGTAGTTAATCCTAGTAGCCTCTTAACCTGACTGGCACTAGAACAAGTTATTAAAAGATCATTTGATGGAAGTCTCTTAACTAACTTCACATTACCAATTTCTTTTTGCAAAGCAGGTCCAAATTTGATAGGACTTAAAGTAGAGACTGGAGCTCCACCAATAGCTGTCATTATTACATTATGGTTACTACTGTTCGTATTGTTGTTATTGGAGGCACGTGATGACGGTGTAGAAGATCTCTCTTTCCTACTTAACTTTGATTGAGAAGACGACATTTTTTCCAGTGACCGCCCACGTTTCCTCCTGATAGCCGACCGCCCAGATGAATCAAGTTCCATCTCATCAACAATATTGTCATCACTCTCCATGACTAAACAACCTCCAAAACAAAAGCAGATAACTGTTTATAATATACTAAGACTTAAATTGTAGGCCTATATAAGTGCAAAAGACAAGGTAATTGTTATTCACAAGACGATTAGGACATGAATCTCTTCGGGGCGACTCGAAGAAGGGAGTAACGAAAAGTGGCCCTAGGGTTAGTCCAAGAGTGACTGTGCAAATACAGCAATTATAGGGCCTACACTAGAACTAACAATAATAAACTACACTGCACGGGCTGTGCTACACAGCCAGTGCAGTCTATAACACTATTCACATAAATACCACAAGACACAGATACGTACGACAAGGACAGAAAAAAAAACAGCAACACAAATTACAACAACAACATAGCTAAACTAAATCAATGATCAAAGTTGCCAAAATAGGCCTAAAAACCTGAACTGGTTCCAGATTTTTACTACAATACACTCAGATGAAACAAACATACAACTATATACAACCAGGCTGATGTACAGATGTCACAAACATCACAGCAGACCAGCCAACTACAAACACAGCGAGACGTGTAAATATGATACAAAATTATGTATTTATGATTTATTTTGTTACTTTAAAAATATGAAACGTGCTAGATATATAGCTTGTCAAATCAATTAACGCAATGTTAAGCTATATGTATCTATGTATTTCCGAACAAAAACATGTAGAAGAAACAAAATACATTTTTGTGAGCAATAATTTCGCCTTGTGAATCCTCAACTGCACTTAAAGGGGAAAACAAATCTCTCTTCAGATAATGGACTCAAGCCCAGTTTATGAAAAATGATTAGGCCCCTACAGCTTTCAATCCTGTAAAAATACAGACCACAGGCCTTCGACCCTGTAATTCTAATGAACCTTCGTACATTATAAATCGCACAGCAGTTGACGGTGATTGTCTTGTGTTGACATTTTCCAAGAATAATTGACGTGTTTATAATATTTAAAACAAACTTTTTAAGTATAAACCTAATTGTAAACTTAAGACTGACCCGATAACTAACCGTAACGACGCTTGTGATCTTGGCCATAACTAACGTGTGTACTGTTAATTGTTTTTAGGATAAGAAGATGTGATATATGGAAAGACGACAGAAATGCAGAAGAAGGGAAGTATCTCTTGTTATAACAGACATCAAACGTATGCCTGTAAAACATCTGCTATGCTTGTAGTTAATTTCATGGAGTGCATTTTACCAGACCAGTTCCTGACGCTGTGATTATAGATGGACCTGGTGCTTAGACAGTCAATAACGTCCGTTGTACAACGCATTGCTGTCCCGTCACTGGGTGATAGACAAGTCGGCCTTTCTCGACCATTTCCCTTCGTGACACTAATCTCGACTATAGAGCAGGTCATTTAGGTCATAGGAGGTAACTCTTGTAGATCTACTTCGACATTTGGGATCGATTCTTTTTAGCTCCCCGGAGTCTCCGGGCCTCTACGATTCTATTCTTTTATTATGTTTTATTCTTGCGACGATGAACCTCCAAGGTGACGACATGAGCCGGAATCAACCGAGGGATGTTCCGATATGAGACAACCTTACTTCTGTTGTTAAAAGACGGAGCTGGGTATCCGTTTGACTAAATTACTTTCTGTACATGGTCGTCTGCGTCGAACTGACGTCACAGTACTCAAAACACCTTATTGAATTCAGAATAAGTGGAATCGATTAGTATTCATCATACTTATTTTCACTGGCAATTTATTTATTTAAAACCAACACATCACTGACAACCATCCTAGCAAGGAAGACTATAACGAGGAAACTGTAGGTGAACACAAATCGGAAGACTCATCTTGAAAAGACCGGAAGCCAATACAGTGCCGTAACATTTGTAATCTGTGGCTGTGCAATTCAACAAGGCACTGAGCACAAAACCAACCTATTTTTTGCGTTAAATCTTTGATGTTCCACTGTTTTATAGGTTAAAATGCTATTTAAATTACTATAATGGTTGCTAAATCTCTGGTAACAAACGTATTCCTTTTGTATGGTATCTTGGCCTTTAACTAGATACAGACAGATAGTATATATATGTCTTCTTCACAGTTTGTTTTTTAAAACCTAGAGAAGGTCACATGCGCAATTATGACAGACCTGTAACAACCCTCTTCACCTACTCCCTCAAGTATCCGAAATTTCTATTATATAACCAAAACTAAAAGTAATCATTGTCATGGTAATACCTTATTAGATCGCCCCAAGGCAAGGGCAGAGTAATATATAAGGTAAGACTTCTACCCTTTCAGCCTTGCCTCACTTGCCAGTAAATATGATGCTAACAGTTCATTGGACTATCATAGGTGTTAATAGGCCAATCAGAAAGCCGTTTACACATTACTCCCACCAAAACAAACAAGAAATGTGACTGTGTTTATAACGACGTTTGGCCCCAGGTCAAGAGATTTGTCCATGTTCAGTGCGTCAGTACAGCTTTATATAAACCCTAACAAACTTGTTGAGCAAAGAATTTGTTATTTTATTAGTAGATGTCCATTTAGCTTTTTTTAAACAATTAAGCGCCATGTTTTCTTATCACGTCACAGGTTTAGTCGTCATTGCCCTATTAAGCTTTGACTGTGACCACAATCATTTTCAGTTTGGGTAAATTATTAGGAATGTCTCTCTTATATCTCACTTTTGTTATATTTCCACGTTACGCCCCGGGTTCTCGGTTAAATAATAAACAGAAATATTGCGTAATGAACAGACGTTACAGTAATGCATAATACCCCCTTTTTCCGAAATTTGTTGTAGTAATTAAAGGGGTTTTTGGTGTCATTTTATGTTAAAGCGATGCATCATTCTTCATATAGTCTGGAATTCAGTCAAAATAAGACCTGTCTAAACTGTTTTTCCCTTGAAGGAAAGTGTCCTTTAGCTTCCAGCAATCCGTTTTTAGTTCTCACTATCACGGGTGTTAACCTTTCTCATTTTTTAGATGCGAATCGTGAAAAATGTTCAACTTATATAGTTATATCTACTTCATTCCTGTATCCAATAAAAGGCAAACATACATAAATCTGTTACCACAGATTAAATCAATAATTCTTGTTATGCATATTTCAGCAAAACACATGCACTTCAAACAATAACGCATTCTTCGGTTTTGAGATCAGTGCCATCATGGGTAAGTTTTCATTCACAGATAAATACCAATTTAGCACTGTGTTGGCTTCTGACCTTTTCAATAGGTGTCCCCAGATTTATTTGTAGAAATATACTTTTCTTATATTGTCTTATGATGACAATTTATTGATTATTGTTTCAAACCCCTACTTGTCTTGGTTTATTGGTACACAAGGAGTACAAACTCGTTTTACCGTGTTAACATTTCATAACGGACGAATTATCACAGTTTTTTGTGCTAAACATATATATGTAATTTCCCCCCCCCCCCCCTTTTTATTTCGCCAGGTGTAAGCCTAGTATCTTTGCAAGGCTCATTTGTCGATGGGAACGGTCTTGATGTTGGACTCGAAGACTGGACAAAAAGTGAAGGCGTGTAGCAATGCACTAACAAAAATTCCTAGTTTTGTATCGGCTTAGTTTGACTCCAAACTATCTAATGACAACTCACACAAGACACCCTCCGTGTGTTACCCATAAAGTGTTCCAACAGGTTTTCTTGTATTGTTTCGCCAGGGTGAGAGCTGCATAGGGTGTATCTCTGAGGTGCTTATTAAGTACACAGAGTCTTATTCCATTTGTCATTTTTCGGAGAGCAATGGCGACAAAAGGACACGAAGACCAAGTGCAGAATTTAATGTCCACAGACGAGTAATAGATTCATGACCTTTCACATGTCTGGAACTGTTTACTAACTATACAGAGAAGTGTATTGTCTACAATGGTTAAGGTTCTCAACCGAGATCAATTTAGACAAGTGACTTCTGTCCGTGTTTGGTTAAGAAAGCCTTTAAAGCCTCGTTGAGCGAAGCCCCATGAAAATATGTCAATAGAAATTGTTTTACACAAGCTCTATTCTTTCTAATCACTTCTCCAGGGCTGATATAACAACCCAGCAGATGTAATAACCCCGCAGATGTAATAACCCCGTAGATGTAGAAATCCCATTAAGTTATGGCTGTGACAATGATTAAAATGTATGACTATGACAGTACTTTCAATTTGTTAAATGTATACGAAATGCCTCTTTTCAGTGACAAAATGATTCTTCACTATTCTTTCATGACAAATCTATACTAGCAAAACTGTACCATCCTTCATATAGCCTGTTAAATTAAGACCTGTCTATTATGTCGAGAGAAGAATTTTATTCTCTTTTCAAAATGTAATTTTTATCATTTTGTTTCCGGCAGTCAGTGGAAAGTTTTCTCAATTCATGTTAACACTATAAACTTTAGATCGCCACATTGTGGCTGAGATAAGATTCGTCTATGTGAACGGTTCGTCGTTTAACATAAAATCTTGCAGCAAATTGTACTTTTAAGCATTGATATGTGTTTTGCCGATATCCAGTTGGTTCGCTGTAATTGTTTAACAAAAAATGTCACGCATGTACGTAGTTATTGTACAAATGACGAAATAAAGAACTACAATGTATTTCTCCCTTACATGTACCTCTTCTATAACTGTTCAGTCACAAAATGATTCGGCGGGCGGTTGGAGGGAGCTTCGTGTTGCCCTGGTGCTCTCAGAGCTAAGAGGCAAAAAGAAGCTGCTGTGGCCTCCTGTTATGTTCTGTGATTGTCTTGTATCTTGTCAGTGTTTGTTACCAGTGGCGTCGGGGGTGGTTTCCTTCACCCATTGGGATGGCAAGCCGTCATATGAATGAAATAACCTGTAGGTCGGCATAAGACCCCAATCAAACAAACTAACAAACAAACAAACAAACACAAAATGATTCGTCACCGTTCATTCATGACAAATCTGTATTAGCCATACTGTGACATCTTTCATAGAGCCTGTTAAATTAAGACTTGTATATTGTGTAAAGAGATTAATGTTATTCTCTTTTCAAAAAGTAAATTGTGTCATTTTACTTTAAACAATCAGTGGAAAAGTTTTCTCAATGCATGTTAATACTGTAATCTTTAGATCACCACATTGTGGCAAAGATTAATAAATCTATGTGAACGGCTCACCGTTGGTACATTTTCCCGTTTTTTAGATAAACATTTTGCAAAAATTTCGACCGTTAAGCATAGGTATACGTTTTGTTGATATCCAGTTAAATGCCAACAGCGAGAAAAGGAATACAAAATGTAAGTTTATTTGCAGAGATTTATCAATAATAAAAGTCTTTGTCCAACCAATTATGTTAACTATGAAACCATTTTTGGCTTTGTGCACGGTGTCAAGGACAATTCTTCTGTTACAGATAGACAAGAATTTAGCACTCTGAGTTCTGATCTTTTCAAGATGTGTACCAGATGTATCTGTTGACTACCGTTGTCCTTCCTTCTGTCTTCCTTTCTCAAACGGCCGTCAGTTATCTGCTCTCCACAAACATTTATGCTCATTTATGCTCAATCCATTATATTAAGTTAGCGTTTTTGTCTCTTCCAGAAAAATAGTTTTCCATTTTCCTTTCCGCCATCGGCGGAAAGATGTCCCCATACACGTAAATACTGTAACCTCTACACCGAAACATTATGACAAAGCTTTATTGTCTATTGAACGGCGTATATTGGCAGGCGAGGGTAGACAGGGTATGTTTTTAAAACCTATTGTGAAAACTATTATATCGTTCTGGAGATATCAAAGTACAGGCTAAATTAGTCTTACACTAGTAAAACGCACCATTTTTTTTATTTAGCAAAGATTGATCAATGATGCTAGTAACGTAAAAGACGCCTTAGGGCCTTATACAATGTCCAACAGCGGAAACTATGGTGGTCAAAGCTAAACGCATTCGTAGGCTTTGTGCAGGATGTCAGGTGATTTATTTTTTGGTTCTGTGATTTGTGTCTGTTTAGTTTAATGTTGATGGTGACAGTCGACGGATTTGTTTGCATAGTAACTAGTCGTAGTGATCAAACAATCGTTAAGCTCAGTCTTGACTAAAAAAAACATTAATTTACACGATTGGAACACGCCGGTTCTTCAGTTATTCCTGAATGTTTCGGACCATTAATTGTTCCCCTTTATCTCACAGAGGACTACTGTGATGCGGATGGAAGATTCAGTTAATCCGCGATGTGTATTTACATCAGGCAATTTGTCTCAACAAAGCTGACTAAACATAAATCATTTTAGTGATTTCTGATCGTTTCAGGATGCGTTTCCACAGTTTTGCGCATTCATTAGGAATCCATGGCCACAAACCGCGGGTTTGACTTAGGTTCTAATTAAGTACACGGAATATGATTCCACTTGGTATTTATGCTGAGAATATTGACGACAAGTGGAACGAGAATCTAGACTATATGCACAGGATGTAATGTCATCAGACCAACTATTTAGTGGTGTCCTTTCAACGGACTGGGGCTGTTAACCTACCAGTAAGACAAGTGGTTGATCCGCAATGGTTGAAGTCCTGAACCGAGATAAATTTTGATAAAAGGCTTCCCAACTCTTGGTTTGTCCTAGTTCACCGCGCCAATAATGCTAAAAATAGACCGCAAGGGCGTTCTTTCCGTCAGCAACTGTCAATTGTCCTACAAGAAATGAGCTCCATCCGTTCTTTTTACTTATCCTATATTAAAAGTGATATTATTGAATTCCTGTATAGATCTTATATGCCTATTAAAGCTATGACAATTAATACTGTAAGATATGGTTATATATGGCGATTTGCTTGGTTTGCTTGTCCTGCTGAAGACTATGCCACTTATATAACGGTGGAGCCAATAGCAATGGTGGATGAAAGAAACCACACCGATTACCGCAATTTACTGCCAACTTTCCTATATACGGACTCAAACTCATGAACAGCATTTGTGGGAGAAACATCGGTGTTGGGAATATAGACTTAACCGATGTAGCCAAGCGAATTACTCGAATGCATCAGCATCGTCTTCTATTAGGTTCCACCTTTGCTATTACGCAGTTATTCGCTATTTTTTTTATCTGTTGTCATATTTCCATTACACAACGATATGGGTGACACTGTATCATCCTCCATATAGCCGGAGGTTAATTCAAATTAAGACCTGTCCATAATCTAAAGAGAGGGTGTTTTTTGTCTTCGAGAAAAGGAGTGCTTTTTCATTTTGCTTCAAGCGATCGGCGAAAAGATTTTGTATCCATACATATTACTACTGTGACCTTCAGATCGATGCATTATGACAAAGGTTAATTTGTGTATGGGATTGGTTCACATTGCAAATTTAGAGGCGACGGTGGAGAGGTTTTTTTCCTGACTTCTCACGATCACGGAGAGTATTGAAGCGATGTCCTTTCATAGGACTGGGGCTAGTATCCTACTATACAGACAAGTGTATGGCCCCAATAGCTGAAGTTGATCCGAGAAACAAATCAAACAATTGAGTTCCAAATCTCGAGACTTGTTTGTGTTCCCCGTGCCAGAAAAACTAAACAATAGACCTTTATAGCTCTCTCGAGAGAAGCGTCCGTTCTTGCTTTACGTTTTCCGATAAAAAGATAATTGTATTTATGCAAGCTACGTGTTCGTATCACTTCACGCGTGTAGTGGTATTAGCTACATTAAGCTAGGACAAGGACAACGAATACGTCCAGCTATGGTCGTGTATTAAGAACATCTCTCATATACATCACCTTTCTTATTTTACCGCATAACATCCCTCGTTTTCTGTAAATGATTGCTGTTGTGGTAACACAAACACGAAATAAAGAACAGTTATGTTTCATACCCTTCTTTTCAGTGACTAAAGGATTCTTCACAGTCCTTTCATACCAATCAAATATGACCGATATTGTATATCTTTCGAATAGACCGAAGTTCAGTCAACAGGCTGTATTTCTAGGATTGTGCTTCTGGCATTTGACGGAAAGATTTCGTCTCCAGATGGTAATACTGTGACAAATGTCCATTCCTCTCTGTGAACGTTTTATATTGGAGATTGGAGGGCTATGGTGGAGGAAGTTGTGTCCGAACTCTCAAGATTACAGATGATTCCTTTTCTCGTTTTTAAAAACATATTTTGGAAACAAAGAAACTTAACATACATATACGTTTTGGCAGTATCAAGGTAAAGGTCAACTTAGAATAAAACCCGTTCCAGTTTGCTCCTTTTAGATATTATTCAATAATACTATTCATGTAACTGACGCCTTAACCTATCTGAAACAGCGGAAAGTGTGCACATCAGAAATAAACGAATTATTTGGTTTTGTGTACGGTAGCATGGTGAATTGATCCGCCACAGATATACACTAATTTTGCACAGGGTTGGCTTCTGACCTTTCAAGATGTGTCCCTTGATTTATTATTAGCCCCAAATGTCCTTATCTTGTCTTCCTTAATAAAATGGCTGTCCGAGATCCGTTCATTTTAACATAAAGAAATTGCAGTCAAAATAATAATGGTGACTTTATCGCTTCTTTTAATGACGTTAGCCTTTAATTAAGTTATCTGATTATGATTTAAATGAACTTTTATTGAGATTAGTAACGACAAATCGACACAGAAAAACATACCTGAATGTTGTTTCATCAAACGAGAGACACAGTGCAGTCTTTTCACAAGGTTATTGACTAACTGGAAACGGTTTGTGCATTTTCAATTGGCATGCGTTTTAATTACATTATGATTGGACATAATATTTCCTTGTTACGAAATAGATACATCAGATTGGTGGCACATCTGGAGCTTTAAGATACATGATTAAAGGATCAGCCCTTGTTTGCAAATGTTCCCGAATAAAATAAAAAAGTAAATAAATGATAGATTCTTGACATTGGTATTTTCAGAAGGATGGTATACAAGGCCATTTTAAGAAACGTACGTTCTTTTCATTTGATGTATTACATCTGATTTTGATGTTTAGCTTTTTTAAATTGAGCATTTGTGAAATTGATACACCGAAAATCAACAATTGATCTTCTATGTTGCCCGTCAGTAAAATGTCAGGTGACGGTCTTTGCACAGGTTACAGTGTACCATAGTCACCCGATATAGGCCCAAAGAAAGGGAGTTGCTGAGTGAATTAGAAGGATTCATAAAGCAAGCCCATTTAAAAATAAAAGGAATACATGGAAGACGGATTAGTGGTTAAATGCTAACGTACTATTCCATAACGAACCAACTTATCACAAATGCTTCATATCGTACATTTATTTTGTGTTATATGTTAATACCAATAGCTCTGTTGCAAATAAAAAAAATCGTTTTGCGGAAATATTCAATTCTGGCTTCTTATTGTTTCATTCATGTCCTTACTGTTATGGCATATACATATTGCATTTGTATTGTATTTATCAAGGCAATAAATACAAGAAAGAAAGTCATGTGACACTTAAGTTGTAGTTGATGTAGAATTTATAACAATACCCATATTTTTAAACAACAAAAGCAATGGAACTATTTATTTTGGATATTCTACACAGCGATTATAACACTGACATCATTGGATATTACTACATGGATCAACGCCGTTGATTAACCAACAACAACAACAAGCGAATATGAGAGGCTTTGGTTTACTTAACCCGACGGATGGCCGATTAAATTGTAAACCTGTCGGTAGGATACGTCAATAACATTTTTTTCTTCATATTCCATTTTCAAATTTATATCTTTTGACCAAAAAGTCACGTGAAATAAAAGAAGCGCTGAGCCCACCACCGAGGTAAATGTCAGTGAGCCCAATGCAGAGATTGTTAATATTCCGTGCAATTTTTGTGCGATTTTACCCAGTTAATATCCGGTTGCATAAATACAATTTCATAGGCTGAGATTATTGGACATAACTAATTAGTATTTTCCACATTTGTGAACCACAGTGGTGTGAATAAAATATTTGCTTATTTTGCGTCTTTTGTTGTCACAGGTAATTAGTTCCACCAGAGATGGACAAACACAAAGACGTCCGACTTTTTAAGAATGTGTTCCCTCAGTTGGCGTAGTCAACCAATGATCATTTATTGATGGTTTCTTAGGTTCTAATTAACTACGCGGAGTCTGGTTCCACTCGGCATTTTTCTGAGAGCAAAGACAATGGGAACACGAAACCATGTCTAGAATGTAATGCAATCTGACGAGCCATAGACCGATGACCTTTCACATGAAAGGGGTTGTTATCCTACTATCCAAAGTGGCAGGGGGAAATTGCTTGAAAACCGTAACCGGGATAAACACAAATAACTTCCATAACTGTTGGCTTATTCATGTTCACTGTGTCGGGAAAGATAAATATAAACCAAATTAGCCCTGCAGATCGACTCCGCAGTTCTTGAATCGGTAGATGCCCATTTTCCGATGAAAATTGATTGTAAACAAGCTCCATGTATTCTTATTCATTCACCAGTTTTGTCGTAATAGCCCTATTAAGTTGTGACTATCACTACTTGCGGTTTAGGTAATATATTAGGAATGTTTTGCTTCTGTATCACGTTTTTTAATTTCCACATAACACCCTTGTTTTATGCCAAATATGAACAGAAAATTTTACGTAGCTATTGTAGAAAATACGAAATAATGAACAGTGAAGCGTTATGACCTCCTCTTTCATAACATCTTGTTAAGTGTACAAAGCGTGCTTCACTATCAGTGATACCAGAAGTGATAGTCATATTTTTGACAGCCGGTTACTCTAAAAAGCCGCACTGTAAAACTCGTCTATAATGACAATTTGAAATTTATTGTCAATTTACTGTATTTCAATAGATTATACTTTTGTAAAATAAATATCGTAAGATTCGACGTGAACTACATGATAAAGTAAGATAAATAGAGGTGGGTACAAAACAACGTTTGGCCCCTGGTTTATATATAGGGCAGTGGTTTTGACAAATCTGCTCTAGTCGACGTCGCAATGTGAATTACCCAGCATTCCGCACCAAGAATTGGTTGAGATATGACGTCACTGTTGTTTGCTTGTCGACAAAGCCATGCTTTCTACCTTAATGGGAGTTGCACACTTCTACTTGATATACTTCTGGTAATATTGTATCATCCTTCAAATAGCCTGAAGTTTAGTCAAGTTACGACATGCCCGTTATCTAAAGACAGGCTGTTTTTCTCTTCCAGCGTTTTGGTTCCATGTCCAGTCTATTAGAAAAGCTAATTCGTTTTATGTTATTGTTATTGTACTTTGAGAAACAAACCACTAAAAATGTACTCTATTTTTTCAATCAATACGAAATCAATTTCAAATTGTTTAAAAAATAATTATTGGACTTTCACTACATATTTTAACATATTTTTTTTATCCTGAGCATGCAAGGTTTTTAGAAATATAGATCTACATTCCTCGTCAAAATAGGCCGACAAAATCAACCCAGGGGCACAGCAAGATCTTTACAAATGTTTTTCTTTGTGCACGGTGTCATGGGTAATTATTTTGTCACAGATAGACGCGAATTTAGCAATGCGGGTTCCGATCTTTTTCAAGAAGTGTCCCCAAATTTATTTGTTGAATTCGGCTGTCTTGATCTGCATTCCCTTTTTAAAATAGCCGTTAGTGATCTGCTCTCCATTAGTAAAAGGGCGTGTTTGTCTCACTTTGCTTCAAGCAATCGGCAGAATGATTGTCCCCAGATGTGTTAATACGGTAACTTTTAAACCAACACATGGCAAAGGTTACACAGTGTGAGAATGTCATCAGATCAGCCATTAAGTGGTGTCCTTTCAAATAACTATCCTTTCTATTTTCAAATAACTGTCCTTTCTATTAACCTAATATCCAGACAATGGTTGAAGTCCTCCACCGAGACAATTTTTGACACTGGGCTGTTGCAACGTTAAATGAAAGATCGACGTTAAATTAAAAAAAAAATCATTTAACGTCGGAACCTCGGAGGGCTCCGACTAAATTAATTTTTTCTCCATTTAACGTCAAATTTTGACACTAGAAGAAAAAAATAATTAATTTAGCGTATGTTTGCTACGCTAAATGATTTTTTTTTCTTTCATTTAACGTCAATTTCAGGCATTCCAAGTTTTTGGCCTATGATAAATGAAAATATGCCCCCTGCTTTGTACAGGGGATGGGGTGTAAACATATATCTATTATTTATTTATTAGTAAAAACCCTAACCCATTTATCTAGGAGAAGAGGTGGGAAAGGTGTCCTGTCGGAGGATATGTCATGAAGGCAAATGTCGTGTGTGTGTATTGGGAGGGGGTGTCTTTCACTGGGTTTTCTATGACATGGTGACTTCGAATCTATCCAGTTTATAATCAATAACGTATTTCAATTTGTTGTGATATCGGGAGGAAATAAGTTCAGCGCGTTATCAAACAAGCGGAGCAGATTTTTTTTGTTTTGTATTTTTGCCGCATCCGCACTTTGTTTACCGCATGGTGGTTCACAGAATAAAAAATATAGCTCTGCTGGTTTGATATCACGCGGACGCGTGTGGTCCGACCAACAAAAACATGACATAACACTGGCTTGAATAAAAGTTGGTCACGTGATTTGGAGTATGCGGTGGCCCGCAAGGAAAAATCTGTACCATTGGAAACGAGACCTTGTGTAGGAAGACCGACAAATCAACCAGTAAAAATATATTTAAAACATCTGCCGATATATTTTCGCGCGGTTTGCACATGAGATGGAAATAGCTGTGCCGCGTAGTTTGCCGAATGCGCTAACCCAAGCGGCAAGAAAAAACCCTCCCCAAAAAAACCTTGGTGGGGCAAATCTGCTGCGGTGGAGATTTTTAACGGGCAAATCCCATACGGTGGGGAAATCGGGTTATCAATGAGGGATGTTCTCTGATCATTTTTCATATATCACAGGTATAAAAATTGAGATATTATTGAATTCATATCTAGACGTAATAGGTCTATTAAGCAATGACAATTAATACTGTAAGTTAAGATGATATACGACGATTTGCTTGATTTGCTTGGTGTTTTACGCCATGCTTAAGATTATGCCACTTATATAACGACGGGGTCAACAGCAATGGTGAGTGAAAGAAACCACCCCGACTCGAGCAATCTACTGTAAATTTGCTCATATACGGACTCACATCATGAATCGCATTTGTTAGAGGAACATCGGTACTGGGTCTTTACACCTAATCGATGTATCCAAGCAAGTTGCTCGAATGTATCCGTTTCGTCTTCTAGTATGTCCGACCCTTGTTATTAAGCAGTTATTCGCTATTCCTAGCTATCTGTTGCCTCGTAGTTCGTGGCCATATTTTCATTACAAAACGATATGGACGACACTGTATCATCCTCCATATAGCCTGAGGTTAATTCAAATTAAGATCTGTCCATTATCTGATGAGGAATTTTCGAGAAAACTATTTTTTCATTTCGCTCCTGGTGAAAGATTTTTTCCCCATACATATTACCGCAGAGACTTTCAGATCGATACATTATAACAAAGATGCATTTGTCTATGGGAATGGTTTACATCTCAGATTTGGAGGTGACGGCGAAGACGGTTATTCCCCAACTCTCATGATCACAGGTTGTTATTTTTGGTTCTTTTTAAAAATAAACTGTGAAAAATAAACAACAGCATTTCATTTATTCGCCAATGTGTACATATACGGCCTACATACATATAAAAATAGAATAACATGATCATAGTTTTTCAATTCGTTACCATAAGAATATATTAAATAATAACACGATAACACACAATAAGTAAATTGATTTTCTAGGGTGATGAAAACCACAGGGGGGTTGTTATATCCTATTCAAAGTATTATTATAATTACATATATAAAATATTGGACATCTAGCCTATATTATTTTGACAAATCAGTATATGTAGGATCATCAGCAGTATTTATTCAATGTTATTCATCATTAAATTGTCATAATTGCCTCCCACAAGAATAACCATAATGAGAGTCAATTATAGCTTACTTTTCGATTATTTTTTACAGAGGCAATTTGTTCCAACAAGGCTAGACAAACATTAATCATTCTATTGGTTTCCGATCTTTTGAGGAAGTTTTTCCCACGTTTGCTCAATCATCAGCAATCAATTCATTGCTAGTTTCTCTGAGGTTCCACTTAAATACAACGAGTCTGATTCCACATGGTATTTTCCTGAATTCAATGACGAAAAGGGTCCTTTCATTTGACTGGGGCTAGTAGCCTAGTATCCAGACAAGTGTATGGCCACAATAGTTGATGTCTGAACCGAGAAACAAATCAGACAATTGACTTCCCAATATTTAGATTTGTTTGTGTTCCCCGTGCCAGGAAAGCTAGACAATAGAACGCTATAGCTCTCTCGAGCGAAGCGTCCGTTTTTCTATTATGTTTTCCGATAAAAAGAGAATTGTATTTATTCAAGCTACATGGTTTCGTATCATTTCACGCGTGTAGTGATAGCTCTTAGCTAGAAGGACAACGAATACGTTCAGCTAGGGTCGTGTTTTAAGAACGCCTCTCTTATACCTCCCCTCTTTCTTATTTTACCGCAAATCACCCCTCGTTTTCTGTAAATAATTAACGACAATGTTACGTAGCTGAAAAAAAAAAAACGAAATAAAGAAAAGTAATGTATTGTCCTTCTGTTCAGTCCTTTCATACCAAACCGGTATATGAGCGATATTGTATATTTTTCAAATAGGCCGAAGGTCAGTCAACCTTGTCCGTAAGACTTGTCCATAGGCTAAAAGACGTTGTTTTTCTCGGATTTTGCTTCTGGTATTACAGATGTTTTTTTTCTCGTTTTAAAAAACATATTTTGAAAACAAATCGACTTAACATGCATATATGTTCTGGCAGTATCAACGTAAAGGTCAACTGAGAAAAAAAAACGTTCAAGTGAGTTCCTTTTAGATATTAATCAACAATACTACCCATGTAATTGACGCCTTAGCCAATCTTAAACAGCGGTAAATGTGCATGAATTACACGAATTATTTGGTTTTGTGTACGGTATCATTGTGAATTGGTCCGTCACAGATATACAGGAATTTAGCACAGGGTTGGCGTCTGACCTTTTCAAGATGTGTCTCTTGATTTATTGTTAGCCCCAACTGGCTTTTTCTCGCCTTCCTTGCTAAAATGGCTGTCAGTGATCCGTTCATTTTAACATAAAGAATTTGCCGAGTCAAAAAAATGACGTTAGCCTATAATTAAGTTATCTGATTATGATTTCAATGAACTTTTTATTGAGACAAATCTAGTCCTATCACATGGATTGAGATGTTGACCTATCCAGATAAATAGTTGGTCCATTATAAGACAAAATAATCCAGTAAGGCGTTTTAATAACTTTGTGATTGGACATAAAATATCCCTGTTACCTGGGATATAGTATAGAGGGATTAGAAGCACTATTGTTTTCCACCCAGTCAGTTCGAAAATGTTATACTCGCTATTGTTCGCTGAGTGAATGCTCTCCGCATTGAAATCAATCAGGCGTATCAATCTCGTGGATGTCCGTGTTACGTCGGAATGTACCGTAAACAACCGACTTGTGCCGGTGTGTATTTGCGCAGGCGCGTTGTCCTGGTAATGTAGAATACACATCCGCCATCTTTAAATATACGTCAAAAATGAAATGTGACATTACTCAGAAGACTATAAGACAGAAGACGTGTGATTATTTACTTTACCTCTTTCCCGATTTATTTCCACAATGAAACGAAAACAAAAGGCATCATCAGATGAGTTTGTGCGATGGGAAGACATAGATCTGAGCGAATTATTTGGCGACGACATGGATGTGGAAGACGAGATAGCCGGCGAAGAAGTACAAAAACAACC
>JAUELC010272643.1:0-10280 GCA_031471745.1 Cryptochiton stelleri
GCCCAACACTCGACCGACTGAGCTACGGAGGCTTACGATAGAATGCTTCCCGAATTCTAAACCAGTGAAGAATGCGAATCTCTCTCTACATGAAGCACTGACACAGGGATGCTAAATTAGCATCTTTTTGATTAGATATTACTCACAATACATACAACAAAATATAAAGAATATAAATGATTATGGCATGACTAAAGTTCCCAGTAGAATCCTATTAAACTCCTATCGCTTTTTAATCAACTTACATGTTTAATTCTCATTTGTGCCTATTTTAGGTGACAACACACATTAGCTGTTGTAAAGCCCCTAATGTTAATGATCTTCCTAACCTGTGGAAAGATAACCTGCCCTCATTTATGGATCTCTTCATGGTTAACAGTCAAGGTCAGTTAAATACCCTGTACGAAGGACAGTGCGTATGAACCCCATGTAATGTTTTTATCAAACCCAGCAGCTTGCTGCGATGGCTAAATGTAGTTGCCATGGCTAAATGTAGTTGCCACGGCTAAATGTAGTTGCCACAGCTAAATGTAGTTGCCTCAGCTAAATGTAGTATGGCTAAATGTAGTTGCCACGACTAAATGTAGTTGCCACGGCTAAATGTAGTTGGCACAGCTAAATGTAGTTGCCTTGGCTAAATGTAGTATGGCTAAATGTAGTTGCCACGGCTAAATGTAGTTGCCACAATCTGATGTTGTCCATGTAATCAAACAATTTGGCCTATCATATAAAGATAGGTTGGCGGTAAACAAAAATTTCATGTCTTACACGAAAACTATAACTGGTAGAGAAAACTTCCATGCCACAAACAAAGAGGATGTTGTCATATGCTAATATTGTTACACTAGATACATCTGGTCTACTTTGCTATGCTCAAGGTTACAAATTCAGTCCAAGTCAGATCAAAGTAGGGCTCCAATTTAACAGGTCTAGAGAAATAAATGAGGGATAAAATATTTCAGCAATGACATATACCTATGGTATAAATAAATTTTCATTAATAATTGTCTTATTGGATTATTATTATATCTACATTGTAGGCGTGGCGGGTCATGTGACTGATCAATTTGGTCAACCAATACCTGGGGTTCAGGTGACCTTGAAGGGTCGTAATTACAGCATGTCTGTCTCGGACTCTGGATATTTCTACATCCTGTTGAAGGAGGGACAACACATGATCACGATAACTGCACCAGGTAGCTGTTCTGTCAATCCTAGATAAGAGACATCAATGAATTTAGCCAGCTGATTCACGTCACACTTTTCTCAAACTTCATAGAAAAATTATGTATGGCCATTGAGGTCTCCAGACTTTATGAATGTTTAACTTAGAATGACATAAAGCAATATGAAGTTTATTGAAAGTGTGCCCATGTTTCCTATTGGCCAATACATTTTCTTGAGTGGTTTCTGGGTGTTGTGTTTCTGCCCTGTTTAAGTTTTGCGAATGTCTTGTCTGTTATTACAATTATTTGTCAGCAATTCATTGCGTAGGATTTTTCAGATCAGAAAAAACTTAAGTCGTACAGTTTTGTTCTATTGAGTTCAGATTTTTTATTTTACTAACACACGTGAGTGTCAATAAGTAAATTAGTGTCAATCATTAAGATTTAAACCCCAAAGGGATTGTTTTATCCAAGAAGAATTGGAAACAAACTGCTGTAATCCAGGTGAAATACATTTAAATACAACAAAAATTTCTGAACAAATACATTTGAGTTAAAAACACTTTAACTTCTTACAGGTTATGAAAATATGACCTTGAATGGAGTGGTGAGGAAAGGTCAGAGGTCAAAGGTCAGTGCTCACTTGCAGCTAAAGGTCGATAGTATGTTTTACCATACATTACATCAAATAGAGGACGAGCTACAATCGATCACCAAGAAATACACCAACATTGCTAAACTGATCAGGTATGTTGATTTACAGTTGACTAAGTAATTCTTTTTTGTTGTACAAGGGAAAGTGATTGTTGACTTGGGAAAGCACAGACTGGCTTTTACCAGGCTTAGATATCGTTTGTCACCAAACAGCTGCGATGTACCATCATTAAATAGAAGTTAGATATATATCGACAATGTTAAAACGGGCCGTCGCCCTGGTGCTTTCAGAGATAAGGGGCAACACTAGGTCAATCTGTTTTGTGACGTCTAGCACTGAAAATTTGCACACTTTGTCTTATTGCACCATGTATTATGTCATGTGATTGTCTTGTATCTTGTGATTGTTTGTTGCCAGTGGCGTTGAGGGTCATTTCTTTCACCCATTTGGCTGGCACGCCGTACAGCATAAAACCCCAATCAAACAAAACAAAGGACGATGTAAAACACCAAAAAACTAAATGAAATTTTAACCACATTTGTAACCCTACTTCAACAAGTATGAAGACTGCCGTCGTTGCTCACTGGTTAGCATGTTTGAATGCTGATCCTCCTTTATGTAACTTACAGGTTTAAGTATCCCAGTGGACCTCAGGTATATGACGGAGTCAGACGAGATGACTCAGGCTATCGCGGGGGTGGTTTATTTTAATGGTTTCATCCTGGTTTTTCACCGTATTAAATGAGGCAGAGTAAGAAATGGAGAACGACGTTAAACACCAACCAAACCAACAATAAACAAGTTTGAGAGTTTAGGCCTTCCCCCGGGCACCTGTCAACAAGTTTGAGAGTTTAGGCCTTCCCCTGGGCACCTGTCAACATTTCGTTCAGAAAAACGCAAGGAGAAGCTTCTTGTGTTTGTCTTAACTATGATCCTGTCATGTTCCGTTTGATTCTATTCAGAGACTACAGAGAAATTGTATTTTGATTGAAGTGTCCATAAGAACATGAAGAATAGTCATAGACCCATTGGGGCATATCATTGGGGCGTATCAAAACTGCTGCTATTCACCCAGCCAAACTCATCCATGATTTAAAAAGATATCCGAAGAATATTGTGTAAAAAATTAATGTATGAGAATAGATAGTAGACACTTGCAAATATAGTACATGTTAATACAGAATTATGTTTCTGGCTACCTGGCTTATTTCCATTGTAGAACAAGACTTCAAGTCTCCCATAGATATTAACATGCCAGTCTGTAGAGTGTTACAGGTATTAAGCCATGCTTCTGTTAAATGTCCAATATGTTGTATGGTAACCTGAACGCGCAATTGCCATATTAACTTTTCTATCTTCAGTATTGGAGAGTCCAGTAAAGGGAGCAAACTGTGGGTTGTTGAAGTCAGTGATGATGTTTTAATAGATCATCCTGTTTCTAAACCTGAAATTCTATTTGTGGCCAGTTCCCATGGCAATGAGAGAGTTGGAAAGGAACTTCTGTTGGAATTTTTGCGATATCTTTGTGAAAATGAAGACGATTACAATACTTCAGAGGTAGGATTAAATTTTGAACTTCTTAATGCGCAACAGTGGTTCAGTGGCTAGCGTGTTGGACTGGTGATCCTCCTGCTATACACTGCAAGTCTTCACTTCTTCAAATGGACCACAGAAATATGAGGGAGACACAAGAGGAGACTCTGGCTATCGCAGGTGGAGGTTTTTACAAGTTTCCTCTCGGTTTTCCACCGTATTAAACAAGGCAGAGTAAGAAGTGGATAATCCATCGTCATTTGAGTGAAATACCTTTGAGTACGATATTTAAACACTAGTGAAACCAAAAAAACAATTTTGAAAAAATAATGGCAAATTTCTAACATTGGAAAAATAAATAAATACAGTAAACGTAATATTTTGTGATAATTTAAATTTTCATTAACAACCAATACCCTTGATACTGTCTGAAAATAACAAAAAAGCAAACCCACAAATACTAAATTGAAACACGAAAAACATATACAGTCAAATCTGTCTGCATTGCCTCCAGAAATCTTAGTACACTCTTAGCAGACCAAACTACAGAAACCTGAGAATACTGATTGGTCCTCTCTCCATTACTGATTGGTCCTCTCTCCATCTATTATAGATTAAGCGGGCGGTTTGAGGGAGCTCCTTGTTGCTTTCAGAGCTAATGGGCAACAGAAAGCCAGTCTGTTTGTGGCGTCTCGCACTGTAAAGTTTAACGCTTGTCTTATTGCACCATGCATTATGTATGTCGTGTGCTTGTCTTGTATCTTTTCATCGTTTATTGCCAGTGGCGTCAAGAGTGGTTGTTTTCACCCATTGGACTGTCACACCATTATATGAGTGAAATAACCTTAAAGTGCGATGTAAAAACCCAAATTTACCCAGTCAAATAATATATTATGGATTAACAATAATTACATGAGTACTACACAGAAAGGTTGCCAAAAAATTGTCATTTCTTTTTATTCTTTGAGAGGTCAATATTCTCAGTTTTCACACTATACTGATTTTTAATACTTTTTATAAATCTAAAAACATAAGTAAAAATTGACACTAGTTCTGGTTGTGTGGCTGCCAGTACCCTACATGTATGTCTTACTGTGCAATCAACAGCATATATTAAAACTTTAATCAGATCTGAAGGAAACTTACCACAACAATATTTTGGATATGTTTATAAAATAGAACTAAACTTAAACAGTTAATAAACTATGCTCTAATATAATTCTCCCAAAACACTTTTTAACATATCAAATTCTTCAAGAATAAACCCCTCTGACTTCTCAACACACAAAGTTACTTGATGACTTTGGTAGATAAAGAATCAGCCTGACAGATACTCACCAAGCCAAACAAACAAGTGTTTTACAAGTAAATTATTACATTTTTGATTTCTGCCCTAAAACAGCATGTTTCTTACTTCGTTTTTTCAGTTACTCAAGTCAGTTAGAATTTTCATTTTACCCGTGTTAAATCCTGACGGAGTTGCCATGGCGATAGAAGAGAAGTGTGATAGTCAAGATGGGAAACTAAATGGACATCATGTTGACTTAGACACCAGCTTTGAAAGTAAGAACAAATGTAAACTTGGGCAAGCCCCCTTTGCAAATGCAAAAAGGGTATATTGGATTTTATCTGACTGTATGTTTGACTGTGACTATAGTTTGTTTGGGAGGGAGCTTCCTGTTGCCCTGGTGCTCTCAGAGCTAAGGGGCAACATAAAGACGATCTGTTTATTTCTTTGTATTTCGTCCTGTGATTGTCCTGTCTTTCTTTGTTTGTTGCCAGTGGCGTCGAGGGTGGTTTCCTTCACCCATTGGGCTGGCATGCAGTCATATGAGTGAAATAGCCTTAAGTACGGCGTTAAACCCCAATCAAACAAACAAACAAACATGTATATATTAAGCTGTTCAGGAGGGCTGACATTTCGTACATGTCCTTCACTACCAGTGTATTTAATTCACCTTATTACATTTGACTTTGGATTTAGATTTTTTCATTTGAATCACGATTATTATATTTGCAGACTTTTTGGCTAGATTTGAGAGCTCAGGGGTTAGTGTAACATGATATGTGTCTCATGGGTTATCACTTTCACCACTAACTCGAGCAGAATATGTGGTATTCAAACTGCAATATCAGCGATATACATGTTTAACATAAGTTAATTGTATAAGGGTACTTGAAACAGATAAAGTTGTTAATTTTTAGCTAGTCATTTTTAACTATTAAAAACTTTTGAATTCACTATTTTTTTCTTTGTTTTTTTTTTATTTTTATTTTTTTCATTTTTATGCTAAATTTTAATACTTTTTAATTAATTTTTTTAAATTTTATTTTAGCTTTTATTCATGTTACATTTTTTTTTTAATTCTAAAGTTTTGAATTTAACTGTGGTTGTAAACTGAATGCCTAATACAACAAGCTGTTGGTGATATCTGAACAAATGGTTTGCTTGGGCTAGGATAAATCTTGATCAATGAGCTTAATTTAGAATTTAATAGATCTCAGACAAATACATTGAAAACATTGAACTGAAAATTTTTAGTGAAATTAAACCTTGACTTTGTGTAAAATCCTCATAGAACCAGGAAGGTTGTGTAAAATCTTCATATAGTCCGGAAGGATGTACAAGTGAAATAACCCCCAAAATATGTTTACAGGTAAATTGGTAAACAAATCAGGGAGCCTGGAACCGGAAACTGAAGCCTTTTCAACATTTATTCGTGAAAGAAAACAATTGGTATTAACAGTGGAGTTGCGAAGAGGTCATCGTGTTGTGGCATGGCCGTACACCAAGGCAGGAGCCATTGGTAAGCTAGCTACTTCATACAATGACGAATTATTTAAAAAATTTCACTCTCAAAAATAACTTAAACCTGACACTCAAATAACTCGTGTGTTGATTAATGACCATATCGAACTCTTACTGGAATATAGACCCTCAACAAGATACCGATTCAAACAATTTGGTGTCATTCCTAAATGATGAGCAACGGGCGAAGAACAAGTAACTGATGTTCGATCCCTTGGTCCACCGATTACGAGATGGTTAAAGCAAAATAACAAAAATAGCACATCTATTGGTTTAACATTTATACGCAACAGTACTTGTCTTATGTATGCCGCCTTCTTACAGTTTGGGCCAATCCGCTTCATGTCTGGAACTTTCCTTAATTATTGACAGTAGCCAAATGTCAATAATTAAAAATTCGTGTCTGAATGAGGGTGTATGTTTCCTGGGAATGT
This sequence comes from Cryptochiton stelleri, assembly GCA_031471745.1. Taxonomy (NCBI): domain Eukaryota; kingdom Metazoa; phylum Mollusca; class Polyplacophora; order Chitonida; family Mopaliidae; genus Cryptochiton; species Cryptochiton stelleri. The sequence goes on from JAUELC010272643.1 coordinate 6,598, forward strand.
GCCATAAAATTGCATGTTAAAGGTATAGAAGTGGATAATTTAACAGGGCCACGATTACTTAATACTTTTTAATAGATTGTATTCCCACATGATCCATCGATATCCTGATAAATGGTTGGATTTGTTTGTATGGTTGAGTTTTTAAGCCGTACTTTTCATTCATATGACGGCGTGCCAAACCAATGGCCACCTGATAAGAGAACTTATATGTTCCGTCTGAATAATAACTCACTTCAACCTGATAAAATCAAATACATAACCTAGATCTAATTATTGTCAACTACACAAACGCGTAATTGTTGTGGGTTGAGTTCTTCATTATACGAAATGTCATCTTCCTGTTGGCACAGTCCTATCATTTACCAGAAGAAGCTTTCTTTGGATCAAAGAAACAATACTGATACAACACAAAACAGAAGATTAAACCACCAGACATTAGGAGAAAATATCATTTGTTCCCTGTCCATTATTGACAGAATATACATTAACCCAGATTTTAACCAATCCGATTGTAGGAACAATATTCTCATTTTCTCTGCTCTGCAGGTAATTTGCACGGAGACTCACTGCTTCTCATCTTTTGAAGGATATTGATTCTAACATCGGAGTTGTGTTAGAAGTAAGAGTACAAATTACCACCTTTAACGATATCTCGATCACAAGTGTCATATGTAAACTTAAACCCCGTGTAATAATTGATATGGTTAATTCGAAAATCGCAAACGTCCTAACATATTTTGATGGAGTTGGGCGGTAAATCGTTGAATAATTAATTGATTTAAAAATACAAAATGAGACAAAGTGTTTTGTAAGTTCACCTTGTCAACGAAGTGAATTTTTCTGTTAATAATTATAGGCGAGAGTGTAATGGCGGAACTACAGGTCCCGTGTCCCAACACGTCACTCTTATAATGTAATATATTTGTAGTAACGTATATTTGGCATGTCTTTTTTATATAATAGTGGAGTGGTAATAGTTTAGCACTGTTAACAAAGCAACGACAGGTAGGTCTGTATTATGAAGAAAAGCAAACAATGTCCAGGAAGGTGTCTTAAGAGATTTTAAATTCAGCTGTAGTATTAGATAAGAGCGGTCAATAATTTGTATTACACATTTGTATAAGAATAACAGCTGAAACATGACAGAATGACAGAATCCTTAATATCTGTAGATATAACTTCTCCTTGACAGACATCTTAAATATATAATCTGGAGTTGAGATACAGACTTTGGTATTTATTGTGAAGAACGTGCACATATTTAATATCTAATTTTGTCTTGTCGCTTAGTTCATCCCAGCAAGGTGTACTAAGACGGTAGCGATTATGTCGACTGCTCTTCTTTTCTGACTTTGTAGCGTCGTGTACATATACGTGAATTACAAGATGGTCTTGGAACAGTTCATATGTTTACACTCAACGACTGTTTCATAAGACTACCAGGGTAGACAAACGCCCATTGGCGTGGTGAAGAATACAGAGATCACTGTTCTGTACAGCTGACATCAATACTGTTTGGGGACAACGTGAAGAGAATTCTATCCAGAATTGCCTTAACCAATAACAACATATTAACCTTCTTTTTGGGGGTACTGGGTGAAGTAATTCAATGCGATAGAGAAATATCGTGAACACATAATCATTGGACTGTTATTTCATCAACTCCTTTGCCGTAGTCTAACAATTACAACGGTGTACTAAACATACATATACTGTGTGTCAAATGTCACCAATTGTGTCCTATATACGTCTTCGCATACATGGGTTACAATAACGTACTGGTATTTCTTCCAATGGATTTCTACACGCCATTATAAGGGCCTAATAGTTAACATCTTTGAAACATAGGACCTGTGACCTGTCTTGACATAATCTCAATGACAATATGATGCATTGGCATAAATCAGCCACGATCCCTGTTGTTGTTCATATACCAGATGGCTGGAAGCAATGTGAAGGATCAAATCCACATCAAACCACAATCAATGATGGGATAAACCGTTCATAAGGGCAAACTTAAACCGTTTTCCCTGTATTATCGCATATCATTGTCATCGAACCAATGATTATCAATGTCGTAGCATGACCAGGTAACCATGGTTCCATCGATTTCCTGTCCTGACGCCATCTATTTTGACAAATCATCCCATACGAAGCAAACCTGAACTAGCAGATATACCTGATCCTCAAAATGTTTGACGGTTTAGGATGAAAAGCCGAGGAAATAATCTGGTGCAATTGCGCTTGAACACTTTGTTTAACAAAATGACCTTGTATTTAAAAACTGTTGCGTTTTTTTCTGATTTTATTCGATTCTAGTAGCGCCCTTTCATTTTACCGTTAACACAAATCAATCCAAACCAGAAACTTGAATTTGTCTGTTATATATTACTAGGTCAGGCCAGATAATGTTCGGTTTTATGCAGGGCTTGTGGTATCCGTGGTCCAAACTGATCCATTTTTGACACCTGACTTTCCCGTCGATCCACTTGCAACTATGGTACAGTATTTTATAAATCCCACAAAACTCGCTTAAACGTAACATTAAAACCCAAGCAAACAACACGACCATGGGTTCCTTTCTTGGACATCAACAAATGAACAGGTAATTACAAAGAATTTCCTGCTTTATATATTAGACAGCTACCGGCAATTGATGTATTGCTGTCAAATATAAATCATTGAATCATACAACATTGTCAATAGTGTAAAAGGATGTTTTAAGCAATAATTTGTATTGTTTCAATTGGCATTGAACATTAACATATGTGTTGTTACCCTGAAGCCATTGGCTGTGCTTTATATAAAATCAATGCACGATGTCAACTGGTATACTACCTGCGTCCACACTACCAAAACCCTATCAGCGAAAAGTTAAATAACTGGACGATAAAGTTTTCCAAAAGATACATTTGAATCACATTAGAAACCTAATTGCATTTGTGACTTCAAAATGAAAGATAAGGAATTTAACCTTAAATATGCATTTGGTTTATGACCAATTGAAATTGGACTAAGAATACAAAGGCGTTGGGGTTCAACCCAGATTGAGTGTTTTGTCTGAAAATTAATGTCGACAACGGTTTTAAAAGCGATTTAATCTCCACATATGTTCATAATGTGGAATGAAAAGAGCTTTGATTCACTTTGTTTCAAATGACTCAAAGGCGAATATGTTTTTGATTAATAAGTTAAATAAAACACACAGGGCTTGTTTTAAATATATAACTGACATCCACCGAAGTCTACAGGAGACCACACGTACCACAACACCTCGACAAAACTCAGCTACCCGTAAAGTTGCTGGTATCTGTTGGCGACGTGGTATCTTATGAACCGCACATCGAGTCTTTGGCATCATGGGTTGATGGCTCAAAGACTATATCGCCAACAGCTAATAAACTAGACAAGGACACATCGTTGTAGGACACAGCGACGGCGACAAGATATCTTGGTTACGAAAGAATTTCATTTTCAGCTCACCCATTCGGACGTGCCTGGCGGAGACGTGATGAAAGCTATGCTGAGTGATGCTTTTGACTGGTGAAAACGTTATGGCGGAGGTAGTGTTATATGTGTCGGATGCATTAATGACCATAGCAGAATCCTATGGGGGGCCAAATTGTCATTTAATCCAGAATTAGAGATATCTCTAATTCAATTAGAGATATCTCTAATTATTT
>JAUELC010272754.1:0-10279 GCA_031471745.1 Cryptochiton stelleri
TACGGTGTTCTCTACTCAATTGACCCATAAGCCGCCGCCTTCTGCATTGATCCATATATCTGAATGAAGTAGAGATTAACTTTGTATCAACGTTTTCTTTGTTAATAATAATTAACTTTAAACAATTATGGTGGTACAATTATTAGATCAATGCAGGGCACGACGCCACCGGCCGCTTGATCAGATCGGGCCAATCTGACCGCCCGTCTAAGGGAAAAGTGAGCCGAAGTGACGTATTGGGGTCAGTTGACCGTATGGTACCCTAGGGCCAGTCAAAAGCCCCTCAGTCACCAGGATTTCATTCTCCCCCGACACGGGATGCAACCAACGGTCAACAGGTTGCCTCTTTAAGTCGCCTCGTACGACACACGATGGACGCTGTGGGCCTATTCTTTCCCCGGGCCCCCATGGGGGAAGGAATGTTAGATCTTTTGTTAAATTCATAATTGTACGATAGGAAAGGTTCGTCGCTTAAGTTTATGAGAGTATAAACGTTCCCCGAAAACAAATACAGCAGATGTTATGGAAGACTTGCCTCCTTATGCCGCTGACTTATCTATTTGTGTCATTTAATAACGCCCCGAAGAGACCAGACAGAACAAATAGGGAGTGTAACCCACTGTCTGGAGATTGCCGTAATAATGCTTTACTCTTAATATCCTGACATACGATTATTGGCTTTAAGTGAAGCTTGAGACAGATGTCTTGGTTAGAGACAAAGTAACTCTGTAATCTGACAGTTGAGAGACATATCGAAAGGTCTGCGGATGAATAATGTCAAACTGTTAACAAACAAGATCAGATCACAACAAAAGACCGAGTAATTTCCGTTAAGACTTCGCCACCCAGACATAATCTGTTCTGATATGTATTGGGAATATTTTAATGGCACTCCTTTCCTATTTTATTCACCAATTAATACCGTAGTTATTAGGACATCAGAATTGAAGGTTGCTTCTAATTGAGTCTAACTAATGGCCAGATTAGATCAGATCACAAAGACCGAGTAAATTCCTTTAACACTTCTGCACCCGCATGTATTGAGACTATTTTGTCTCTAACTGCCAATCAACTGAACTAACAGATCAAGAAACAAAAAGCAATCTAAATGCTTAGTAAAAGCAAATATTCCCACGACGATTGCAATTACCCGTACTAAGCAACAATTACGATGGTGTAAAGGCGTTCCAGGAATAAGCGTAGTAAAATCCCATCTTTAGGCGATTTTCCGTAATTTAGCACAAAGGATTAAGAGCAATTCCACAATTAGGCGCAGTTAAATTCCATGACTAAACAATTTCCATGACTGAGCGCAATTACACGATTATGCCCAAAAAGCTAACACGATTAAGCGCAATTACACGATAAGGCGCAAATGTTTCCACGATTAAGCGCATTTACATGATTAAGCGATCTGTTAAGTAATATGATATGACCCTGTTCCGTATTTATCCAATCGTGATAACTCCTTAACCAATTTCTTAAGCTCTTTACCTCAATCGAAAACAAACTCCATCCTAGCTGGAGCATGAAGGAAACAGTTCAGACGAAAGCTCAAACATATTCAATAAACATTGGTATTTATCAAATCAGTCTGGAGAAACAAACCAATATATAGACGGCTATCTGTTAAGTTTTTTTACGAGATCCATTCTGAGATGTTCATCTGTAAGACAATAACTTGTGTAATCTGGTACTCCGGTGTGACGTAGTCGTCAAGGCCTTTTTTGTACGCCTTATCTGGTTTTAGAATTGCTTCACCGATATACGAACATTTATGGTTTTGAGACGCATAAAACAAATCTAGTGTACCATATAAATATAGCTCCAGAGACAAACTTTTTCGGGCATAATTATATTCAGTCGGCTGAGTGTTGGTCCTGTAACTCAGTCGACCTGGGTTCAAATTATGATGAAGGCAAGTCATTTTTCTCTCTACATTTACAAACATATATATTATTGTCAATAACAAGGATATCCTCTGGTATAATCAAGCTGTCTTAGATACAACACTGTATTTGCTGCGAAGACGGATGAAAATATATAATCAACTCGTTGAGTTCCAAGTGTTATCCACTCCTACTAATAATGTAATAAGATAAATACTAGTGTAATATGATGGACGATCAATCCTCAGCATGGAGTAACATAGAATGATAAGTGGAATCCATTGTATGTGATTTACACGATGTCATATTCCACAGTAATAACCAAAAGAATGGCCAATCCAGAAACCCGTTTATGTCACGTGATCGCTTTCCATTTCTTTTTATTTTGTTCGTGTCTGTTTGACTAGGTTATTTGTCTTTTCGGAAATGTATTCGTTCAGCTATTTTTTCACGAAAATCCAAAGCATTACATGTACTTGTTTCTAGGGTGAAAGTGAATAATTCGAAGAGAGTCATGTATCACCTGACTTCGCTTTCATTTGAACAAAGGTGTTTACCAAGTTTCCTCGTTTTTTTCTTCTTCAAGATATAAAAGTACGTTCTATGTTTAATAAAATGCAGTTATCTGGTTTAAAATCAATAGAATTTTACCAGGGACATTTATATTCAGTTTGTGATTTATTTATTTAACCTTAGAAAAATAACTCAATGAGAATTAATTAATTATCCAAGCATACTTCCACGTTTGTGTAATATTCTGATAAGATTGTCATTATTAGATTGTTGATTAGCTCTTTCTCTGTTACATGTCTATGTGGGATAAGAAAGGTGAAAGCGATTGGTCGACAACAAATAGATACAGACAAACTTTATAATAATAATAATAATGTTTATTGCAAAAAGCCATAAGGCCATGAGCATAATACATAATAACATAACATATTTATGACGCCACTAATAGTTGTTATAACGCCACTTAAACACAAAATGCTCCAATATGAAACTAAAGACCACGTTATAACAGGTAAGTCGTTTTTTAGGAAATGGCAAATTAGTCTATTTAAAGCACTTTTTGAAGTATTCCTTCAGCTACTTTTTCACGAAAATCCAAAGCATTACATGTTCTTGTCACAATATTTCAAGGGTGAAAGTGAATAATTCGAAGAGAGTCATGTATCACCTGACTTCGCTTTCATTTTGACAAATCTGTTTACCAAGTTTCCTCGTTTTTTTCTTGTTCAACATAGAAAAGTACTCTTTATGTTTAAAAAATGCAAATTAAGTTCTCTTGTTTGAAATCAATATAATTTTATCAGACATTCATATGTATTGTGTTTTTTGTTTTTGTTTTTTGTTTTATAGTATTTTTCAGTCTTATGAAATTCACCTTAGAACAAGACATCAATGAGAATTAAATAATTATCCAAGCATACTTTCACATCTGTATAATATTCTGATAAGAGTGTCAGTATTAAACTGCTCATTAGCACTTTCTCTGTTACATGTCTATGTGGGATAAGAACGATGAAAGCGATTGGTCGACAAGAAATAGATCTATACAGATGAATTTTTAATAATAGTAATCCTGTTTATTGCAAAAAGCTATAAGGCCATGATAATAATACATAATACATAATAGTTATAATAACGCGACTTAAACACAAAATGCTCGAATATGGAAATAAAGATCAAGTTATAACAGGTAGGACTTTTTTAAGTAATGACAAATTAGTCTATTAAAGGCACTTTTTGAAATGTTGTGATTTTAAATGGATGTTTTACGCTCGGCTCTGTAGAATGAGGTGATTTGTATTCGGATGAGGTTTTGTTCCGCGTGAAACTGCTTTTAAACTGATGTGTTTTCCTCCACCTTGTGGTGAAAGTTTTCCTTTTATGTTGTTCTTCGCTACATGACAAGGTTCGTGATCTGCTATTAGCGATTTCAGTTTTGGAAAACGATTCTACATTGGATCCTGACACCCATTTTGTTAAAAAAAAACATAATATTTTCAAGTTCGTATTCAATACAAACGAATTCTTGGATAAAAATAAAACGGACTTCGTCACGCAAAGAGTTTTAAGATAAATATTTTTTATTGTTGATTGGAATATCGCATAGGAGAGACTCGTTATTAAATCTACTTTTAAGCTTAGAGTTTGAAGGTCATTTGAGTTTTTTTGGTACATCGCTTAATGTAATAAGAAAGGTGAAAGCGATTGGTAAACAAGAAAAATATGTATACATTACATTTTTTTTATAAAATAACCATGTAAACACAAAAGTGCTCGAATATGGAACTAACGATCACGTTATAAGGTAGTGCAGTGTTTTAAGAAATGACAAATGAGTAAATTTAAGCCACTTGTGGAAGTTTCGTGATTTTAAATGGATATTGACGCTCGGTTCTGTTGAATGCGGTTTTGTACCGCTTGAAGTAGCTTTTAAACTGATGTGTTTTTCTCCCCCATGTAATGTCAGTTTCCCTTCTCTTTTGTTTTTCGCTCCATGACAAGGTTCATGATCTGATTCTAGTGATTCCACTTTTGGAAAACGATTGTACACTAAATCGTGACCCCAATTGGGATTAAAAAAAACAACAATATACGTTAAATTCGTATTTTATCAATACAAGCGAATTCTTCGTTACAAATAAATAGTCACGCAAATAGTTAGTTTTTAGATGAGTATTTTTTTTATTTTAAAATATTTTTTCTGTCCAAATATTTGTTGATTGAAAATTTTAACTTTATACTGTCTATTTTCTGAGAATCGCTATATTTCTAAATCAAAGTTCCACTTCAAAGGACATCAAAGTGCTTCAAGGTCTCTAAAAGGAGGTTTTCAGTACGTTTTTTTTTCTCCTACGTAATTTTGTCGTCTACACAACATTTTTTCCAAAAGATGAAATGGCGTATGGCTAGATGAAGATGCCGAGCTTTGACATGGTTGCCGGTAACTTGCAAAGTACACATCACGCCTAATGAGATGGTGTAAGAATGTTGGGCTTCTGGCAGTATAGAATTGGTCAGTGGTGCCTGATGTAAGATAAGTGGGTAAGATATACAGGTGTGAGTAGTTCTGAATCCGTTCACTCAGATCATGCTCTGTCTTATATATTCTCGCTTACTTAGTTTAATCAAATATCTGTCTACATTTGACCAGATTTGGATGCCAAGTATCGTCAATATTTAAACATTACATATAGGGATATGTTTGGTTATTGACATTCCCTGAATTGACGAGGGAAGGATGTCTGAACACTGCATGACTCTTATAAATGATACGATAAGTGCAATTTTCTAGAAAGTAATCAATTGGTGAATGTTATGTTCATGTATCAGATTTATCCCGCACACGAAACATCACTATTGTCTAAACCTGGTTAGTGTTCATCGTCTACATGAGGTAAATATTGAAAAAGTTAAATTAACAAAGTTTTAATTAGATTCCATTAAATAAAATAGAGTAAAGAGACTACACAAATAAAGACGACAATTTCATCTTGAGTTAATATATCTGTTTTATTTCAAACCATCATCGAGGGCGGTTGGAGGGAGCTTCGTGTTGCCCAGGTTCTCTTACCAGACGTAGCAGGTTCCAAACGTAGTCGTGCTGTCTTTAGTTTACCTAGCACTAGAGGAACATTATTTTTCCAACAGAGCGGTTTTTAATACTTATGTGTGTCCTTTTCAGTTTGTGTGCTTTTCTCTTTGATGTATGGCCTCTGGTGCTAACGATTGCAATAATGATTTAAAAACCTGTATGATATATACAAATTGTAAAATGTTCACGCCACAGCGTAGCTGAAATACCGCTGAATGTGGCGTTAAACAACAATCAATCATTCATTCTATCAAATATTTCTAGCTTTAGCGAAACGTCAAATGTAACTTTCTTTAAACATTGCACGCCGTCATATAAGTGAAATAACCTTAAGTACGGCGTAAAACCCCAATCAAACAAACAAATTAAACATTGCTTTAAGAGATAAACTGCCTTCCTATCCTTTTCAGCCAGCAATTTACAAGCCTCGTTTTGCGATAAGTTTAATTTAAAGTTGACGCAAAAATAGTAGAAATTGTCAACAATGTCCAATTCTGAACCGTCACATGACCATTTGGAATTTCCCTTACGTTTGCTGGTACCAAAAACAAACATTTGTTTGTTACTTGTGTTCACAGTAAGGTCACACTTATCACAGTATTATTTTAGCTTCTCAAGTGAAACATTTAATCCTTCCGGTGTTCCAGAAAACCATAACTGCGTCATCATCCAAAAATAATTTAAATATTTGGAATTCATTGACAAATGATTTATCAAAATTAGCATCTGACAACTCATTACACACATCGTTTATGTATAATGAAAACAAAAGAGGCGATAAGGGCTCCCCTTGTTTTACACCGATACTTCGTTAGAAGAGATTTAAAATGGTTCCCAACTGTTTGGTAAGGCTCCCATTGAAATACATGTATAGATAGATTGTATTGATTTGAGTAGTTTGGTACTGTTTAGTCCATAGTTATGGTATTGGTACAGATTCAAATGCTGTCTGATAGCCTACAAAAAACACAATATAACTTAGCCTTATCTTGCAGATTGTTGAATACAATACGACATAAACAAAATATACAATATATTGTACTGGGTATTTTTCTGAAGCCAAACTGACAGTTGCTTAGCCTTTCATTAGTTTCAGTCCAATCATATAGCCTAGAAGCTAACATATGGAAGTACAGTTTAGACGACGTGCCTATTAGCGTAATACCTCTGTAGTTATCGACATTGTTTCTATTTCCTTATGATAAGTAATAAAGGTGACAATAAGTAATAAAAATGATAATAGGCTGTGTCCTAGGTCAACGTCGCCAATGTTGCTATGTAATGATAGTCAGGGCTGTGTTCGGAATTTGTCTGCCGGTGTCTCATCAAAACACACTGAGAGGAGGGCAGTCATATTAAGATCGAAACATCAATGTGTTATTTGTGTAAATTCTATGTATTTAACTATTTAAATTAATTAAGCATTCACAGTTAGTATTAATCGATATAATCGTCTCCGTCAAGGTTAATCCATATCACCAAATTACTTTCAGACTTTGGGAGATGAATTAATTCAGGAAACCAATAGCCGGTGCATCCTACCAGCTAATGATAGAAAATTCAACATACAGTGTGGATCGCCTGATCACCATAAGTCTTAGACCAGCTTTCACAAAATGATCCCAAACCATTTTATCAACATCTCTTCATTACAACCATTGAACCCGGGAAGAAATTGAGAAGCTTAGTTGTAAAGTTCTTTTCAATGAATGAACAAAAAAAAAAACAGACACATTAACAACCTGAAGCGATGGACATTATACTCATTTTATGGCGCTTTAAACTTCTCGATTAGGGAACAATTATCTAGTACAGGTCTCCGTTCACTAAGTACAAGTTATAATTTCCTGCTCCAGGGAGCTTGAAGTTTGATTGAGTGGTCTGTAATTTTGGTAGATGAAGACCTAAGGCTTATCACCATGTCTAAAACTTATATCGCCATATCCATCTGATCAATGCAATGGCTTGATAATGATACAGTTCACTTGGTTCACCAATAGAATGACGATTATTCATTTCGATATTAAATATACATTCAATGGTGTGTGAAAATGAACAAGTGTTTCTACTGATCTATTATTTTATTTAATTACCATACGAATTGCAACTGAATATATTGCTCGAGACCCATTCCAAATTGAGAATAAAACTCCAATTCATCAAGCATGAAGCATGACCTTCAAATTGTAGTGAAATCAGTTATACAATTATAACCGCACGCTCTATCGTCAAGACTATCACCAGTAAGGCCCCATATGGCCCAATTAAGAGTGTGACATCACATATTTCGTAATCTGCGATTCTGGTGTGTTTGCAAGATGTCTGTTGTATGGAAAATAGCAATAACAAATGCTGGTCCATTAGATCAGCATTTATTATTAATCAAAATGATGTCATAGTTGCATTGCCACGGGACAGCCAATTATCAGAGATAGTAATGTAGATTTGGCAAACAACAGAGTAGTCTTATGATTCATGCGAACATTACATTCCATAAAGCATCCACGCTTTATAATTGTGTCAAAAGCAGTTCTATAAGCTGCACAAGTATAAGGGCTGTCGACAACGTCAAAGCCACCATCATCATAACTCAAAAAAGTGTCAAATGTAACATATATCATATCATTAATCTTAGGTGCTTGAATGTTATCAGTTTAGAGGAGAACACCAATAAAAAACATTCTGCACATCCTGGCGATATGGAAGCCGGATGCGGCCATGTGAGGCAACTTGCTCGAATCGATGCACTTTCAGCTTGTTCCTTCTACACAGCACACTGCTGTAAATACACGTTTGGAATGTTATAGACATTTATCTGTCATTTAATATGTTGTTTCTGTGTTGTTTGATTACCATGTTCTCATTGTATGTATAATTATTTACAAAGATAAGTCACACTGAGACAGGGATGTCGACTAATTAAAACCGATGAATCATTTCATGTTCTAAATAAACATTCCAAGTGTTTGTTTGAATATATAAGTACACGGATATCAATATGAAAGCTTGTCTGGGTAATTTACTGCTGCTGTGGGTTTGTTTATTTAGGCGAAATGTCTTTCTCCAGATTTGTTTTTGTTCTTTATCATGTTGAGTGTATATTCTGATAAAGCATAATCTTTTATAAGTCAGTTAATGCTCAGGTCGTAGTTCACATAATGAGACGGTTTTAATTGTAATCTGCTTTTTCTATTCTACTTTTTCTAAATCAACTTTTAAAAAAATGTGTTGCTTTGTTTGTTTGTTCAGTTGGTATTTAACTAAAGGGCATCTCACTTATATGATTGCTTTGCATTGCCGGTGTTTGGTAGAAAACCGAAAACGGAAAGTAAAAATACACCGAGATCTCCGAAGCCACGAGTAAACTTCCCTTATTTAGCCTCGTAAGCCTCATGAGCATGTATGATGTTTAAAAATATTTTAAATACTATAATTTTAATTAATTTTTGTGAAACAACGAGAACGCGAAAGTGCAAAGCGAGAACAGGAAAGTGCGCGGAGCGCAAACTTGAAAGTACGAGGTTGATTTCCTCACAGTTTCGAGTTTTCGCTTTTCACTTTCGCGTTTTCGCTTTGCACTTTCGTTGTTTCTACCTCGCAATCTCGCGTTCTCGGTTTGCACTTTCGCGTTCTCGTTGTTTCGCTCTCTAGATCTAGGCCTGAACAGTAAAAGTCTCACATGGCCGCATCCGGCTTCCAAACAAAGTAGACAAGAAGACGAAGACCGTGCATTTCTTTCTCTTTTGGTTGATGTAGACCCACGGGGTACTACAGCACTATGACAGCAATATTTAATATGGGAACCAATAGACCTAGTACTGGTATTAACACTCGGTTTAGCAGGCCCTATGACCATAAGTAGGTATAGCCGATTATATTACATTTTAAATTGTATAAGAGGTTTCATACGTACACTCGAGACTAAGAGGGTCATGTAATATATATAATATACTTATCACACAGGAGGCGTACCAATAAGACCTTACCTCAACTATCTACAATGTTAATAAGGAATTTCATTGTACCTATAACGACGGATTATATACACAAATCTAGCCCGTGTATATTTTCATTCTGGTAAATATTAACAGTATACAGTATATGGCCTGAGCCCTTAATGTTCAAGCTTGTTGTGGCCCTCTTTGTGTCAGAAGTTGTAAATCCATAAAAATTGTGTTATGTCATCTTTGTGTCGTCTAATAACAACTAAACAAGTCGACCTGTCAAGTTGTCCACTAACAAAACAAGCTGCGAGTGCCATGGTACGCGACTCGTGTAACTCCGAAGAACGAAAGACTCATTTCAATGCTAAAATTTTAGCGCCATATTTTGCCGTCATCTCCTGGTGCTGGCAAAATAAAGCGCCGTAATATTGGAAAAAATACACTACTCTTGTACTGCAGTATGTTAGTTTTTTCGGAATAATACTCTGAGTTAGAACACATACTAGTTCAGAGACGACAAAAATATACCATTTTACTCTTGATATGTGTTGAACTTCAGTGGAATTATTCCTCAATTAGTTCAGTTCCCACAATCGGGTGTTGCCCTTTAGCACATAAAGGTGTGTTCGTGAAACATTATTTCGTCACGATAAAAGTTACCGCAGTTTAGATTCAGGTATCCGTCATGTGCTATATTGCACTGACGATACAGATGGCTCCCTTTTGCCCTGTAGGATGCGATTTTGTTGGCAAAATACGGCCAAACGAGGCCTTCTCAAACGGAAACGTTTGAAACAAGTATATTTAGAGCTCCTTACCTTCATACATCCTTCATATAATCG
>JAUELC010272864.1:0-10279 GCA_031471745.1 Cryptochiton stelleri
AAAGTTGATCTTAACAATAAAGATAATTCAAAATAACCAGTTTTGTATGATTTTACTTTTTAATGTCTTAAACAAAACAGAAATAAAAACCATTGCATTCCTTTTTTTAATCTTATGTACCAGTACTAGTGACTTATGAAAAGGGAAACAATAAAAATACCTTTGTTGATCGTGTTTTACTGAAGACATTCCAAAATCGTAGTGTTTCATCTCCAGCCCCTGTAACTATTGCTTCTCCATCAGGTGACATAGCCTACAACACAAATATTACAGTTACAATATATATGGACTTGAGCTTTGTGGATCATTTAATTCGCAATGAGAAATAGCATGTACGTAGATTGATATTTGTGACATGAATTTCTGCATGCACAGAGTATGGTACTTCAGAACTAAAACAGGAGAGGCAGTACTTACTAGGTATAGAACTCTGAATGAATGTCCTGTGAGTTTGGCAATCTGTACTAGTGAGGGATACTTCCACACTAATATCTGGTTCTGTGAATAACCATGTGTGCTAACCTGTAAACGGGACAAATACACACAGATTTAGAAAAACAGTTCTAATAACTACAGTGAAAGCTGTGACATTTCAGACCCACTATAATCCAGATAGTCTCATAAACATTGAAAGAGTGTTTTGCTTGTTTGATTGGGTTTTTAAAGAGTTATTTCCCTCATAAGACAAACATTACACATGGTGCATAAGTCAAAGTGTGAAAATTTACAGTGTTAGACGCCACAAACAGATGGGCTTTGTGTTGCTCCCTAGCTCTGAGAGCACCAGGGCAACAGGAAGCTCTGAGAGCACCAGGGCAACAGGAAGATCTCTCTAACCGCTCTCAGCATTGAAAGAATTTGCCAAAGTAAATAGTCATGTGTTTGGATGACTGCGGAGGAACAGCCATCAAAACTGTCCAAAATTATAGAATAATGAGATTTTTTTAATTATTTAAAGGCTCTATTTGACATAATGTTAGCAAAACATCACACATTTGCCATAACACATGAATTATCTATATGAAACATAAAAAGCATCAAGCTTAAGTTAAGACTGTTTGTTTCAGTGTTTGTATGCAAACTTCTGCAAAATTTGGCTGCACTGATTTGACTAGAATTCAGGCATTCATGTCATCGATGAAGCCAAAATGTAAACCGCTTGAATTGAATCATTTGAATGTCTACTGCAAAACATGGACTGGTACAAGAACACAAAGTGTAGTCAGTGCTAGATGTGGTAAACCGCTTAAATTGAATGTCTACTGCAAAACATGGTACAAGAACACAAAGTGTACAGTCAGTGCTAGATGCGGTAAACAGCTTGAATTGAATGTCTACTGCAAAACATGGTACAAGAACACAAAGTGTACGGTCAGTGCTAGATGCGGTAAACAGCTTGAATTTAATGTCTACTGCAAAACATGGTACAAGAACACAGAGTGTAGTCAGTGCTAGATGCGGTAAACAGCTTGAATTGAATGTCTACTGCAAAACATGGTACAAGAACACAAAGTGTACAGTCAGTGCTAGATGCGGTAAACCGCTTGAATTTAATGTCTACTGCAAAACATGGTACAAGAACACAGAGTGTAGTCAGTGCTAACTGCAAAACATGGTTCAAGAACACAGAGTGTCGTCAGTGCTAGATGCGGTAAACCGCTTGAATTTAATGTCCACTGTAAAACATGGTTCAAGAACACAGAGTGTCGTCAGTGCTAGATGCGGTAAACCGCTTGAATTTAATGTCTACTGTAAAACATGGTACAAGAACACAGAGTGTAGTCAGTGCTAGATGCCACAACAGATCTGCTTCGCGTTGCTCCATTGTTTAGAGAGCACACAACAACCTGGGTAACAGCTTCTAAAATTGTCACAGAATGCAATATTTCCATACTTTGTGCCTGTTCATGTCATGTTAATACCGAGAGTTTATTCTTAATAAGTTACCCTGCTTCTAAATTTCCTTCCCATTATATATATTATTTAATAGTCTTGACACCATTTCATGGTGGCGTATTTAACCAACATATACTTACTAATTCATTTGAATGTTTTGACCAGGCCAGGTTACAGACTTGTGACCCTGTATCGATGCACTGTAGAGGTTGACCAGTTAGTGTGTTCCAAAATCTAATACACCTGTCAGCCGTCCCTCCACCGCTGGCCAGTAAACCGTGTTGATGAGGAGACCATGCTATAGCCTTCACCGCTGCCAGGTGCTCTGTGTATGTCTGTACAGGGTTGACACTCGTCATATTCCACACATATAACTTGTTATCGTTACCCCCTGAAGCTAAATGCTGATGATCTGGTGACCACTTTAACCCACACACCTGGAATTAGTAAGTGAACAATGTAATGAGGCAATTTGTTTAGTCACTACACCAAATATTTATGGCAGTACTGTTAGTTACAGAATTTGCAAATGGAAGGAGTTACGTTCTATAAGAACTTCTTCCAAATAGCACAAAAGTGACTGTTTTGTTGTTATTTTACGGTGGAGTGAAGGATTTTCATTTCTTTGAAGGCAACCATAGGACGAAACAGTACGCCACAACAGATTTGTGTTGCCCTTAGCACTGAGAGCACCAGGACAACATGAAGCTCCCAGCAACCGCCCGCTTCATATTGTGATGGTGACGTCGTTTAGAAATTAAACATCATCTAAACTATACATTGAATGAAGGCTTACAACATCAAACAACTAGTTAATTTATTTATTTGATTGGTGTTTATTGTTGTACTCAAGGGTATTTCACTTATGTGACAACTTTGCAAAACCCGAGAGAAACCTCATAAAAAAACATCCTGTGAACGAACTCCGTAGCCACTGGTGAAATTCTCTCATATAAACAGGGTCACCAAACAGCCAGTACTTATTAAACATGAATACTTCTTCAAAACAATACAGATTGTTTATATGTTTGGTACATAATCCCATACTTAAGGTCAGTGCCTCATTGTTGCCTGACTGGAGTAAGATTTTCATTATAAATCAATACCAAAGGCACCTTTCCAGACACCCATATGCGTATGAGCCAGAGAGCAAGACACAAGAATAAATTTGTGCACAAGACAATTTCTACAGCTATATGTCATTAGGGAAATTCTGGCAAAACAAAATTTCGAAACTTTTTTGACAATTCATGTCATGTGTAACACAGTGGTTCGATCCCAAGAGGCCACACTCTGTAACCAATCATGAATCAGATGTTCTAAGCCATCTTATCACTAACACAAGACGACCAAAATCTAGCTAATACTGTTCTATATTGTGTTATGTTCAGTCTCTACTCTCAAGTATTATTATCATAATAAGCAAATGTTTTTGAAAGATAGAGATAATTAAACTGTGCAAACGATTTTTTTCATCCTATGATGTTGAATTTTCACACCAGGACATTTCCTTCCTCATACATTCCTAAAACATGAGATGACTTTCTGTTTAGGATCTGTTGAAGTCAAATTTTGGTTGATTGATTGGTGTTTAAAGCAATGCTCAAGGGTATTTCAGTTGTATGACTCTGATGTACTCCAACAGTAAATATTAAAACTAATACAACCATAAAATGTCAAATATTTTACTCTATTGTAAAAATAATGTTTCTCCAGTGAAAGTAGGTAAGATGACTGTGTATGGAACATGCTGCCCGTATGCCCTTACGACAAAATAAAATATGGCAATACTATTGCACATATAGCTATACCGTTTTGCTCTTTTTCAATTATTGAGACGTTACCTGGGATGTACAGGTAAGTTCAATTAGACCATGGCTTTGTTTATGGGCTGAGAAGATGAAGTGACAAGGTCATCACACAAAGAACTACACCTTTCCTTGTAAGCCAACTGACTTTCCCGAAAAGTTGGTGAAGTCATAATGGACATGGGGTACCCAGCATGGCGTAAATATCTGTCCAAATTTCCCCTGAGATTCTGGAAGGATCGGCGCTTATAATCCTCGCCCGTGGAGCGCCGGATGGTGCGGAAGAATTCCTTGAGGTAACGATTCAAGGTAACAGGCTCCATACCTTCTACGTGCACCTTCTCTGTCATATCTGGCTGACTCCACAGCCATTTGTTAAGTATTCTCGCCGCCGTCGTCATATTATGGAGAGATGCTCTGGGTACCTCGCTTAGACTATGCCGTGGTGTTATGTAATTTAGTGATGGTCTCTGGTAAGTGTTTGACTGGATCTGTCCTTGGTGAGTCACTGTCCTTCCCCTGGGGTAATTGGATGGAGGACCACCGCCAGGCACTGCCAATAGAAGGCCAAAACAAAATAACTTAAACGCCGATTAAAAGATTTATTGTTATTGTTAACAACAAAAATACAGTCCTATAATACAAGCTTAATGTCCAGACATATCAAGTGGGAACATGAACACATTCGTTTTTGAAAATAATAAAACTGCTTATGTAAGCAATGTCTGTTGTACAGAATGGTGGTGAACATGTGTGTCATTTGTTTATTATAAACCAGGAACATTTTGACTTTGAAGAACCAAGACTCAGAATTCAAATAACTTCAAAACAACTTAAATCAACATACTGTAAATCACCTGAATTTTCCTCCACAAATCACTGTCCCCTTTTTGAAAGTTATGAAAGTATTATAGAATGTAAACAAACAAATTTATGTTTTCTATAAAATCTTGATTCTCGTTAACTTTAAAATTGTCATCTGACTCCGAGATAGTAATTCCCAGTCCTTTACATAGGCTTCTACGGTAGCAGTTCTATGGTTGAAATGATAGGTGATTCCGGGTACCCATTTCATACACTGTTGTGGGAACTAGCAAAACTACAAAACTACAGGTAACCCGTACAGTAACACATTTAAATCAAAATACTCCTTGGTAACAGGAATACCTGGAATTAAATAAAATTTGTGTCAACTATGGGATTATAACCAACCTCCCACAGAAACTTCATAAATTTTTTTTTTTTTTTTTTTACCAATTTTTACATAATTACTTATACAGCCTTAAAGGTTTCCTGTTATCAATTACTGCAATATATACATAGCTAAGATTTTCATCATTATTGCAACACTAAAATGATATAATACGTCTTGTGTAAAGAGCGACATGTTTTTCAAACTGCAAATGTTACTGAATTATTTACATTGTTGGATCAGGGTTGTGTGACAAATAGCAACAACCATTGCTTCTAACAAAACATTACTTACTTAAACAGCTGTTTGTTACAGCTGAAGGCAACAAAGTTTTTTAAATGGCCTCTATGAATGCTTTTTGTTTGTTTGCTTGAGGTGTTTTCGTTATGATTATATGCTTAATGGTGAAGCGAACCACACTCGCACCACACTGGCAATAAACGATAATATGATACAAGACAATTAGATGACACATAATATGGTTTGTTTTATTGGGGTTTTAAGCCATACGTTAAAAGGTTATTTCACTTATACGATGGCGTGCCAACCCATACAATGGGTGAAGGAAACCACCCTCAACATCACTGGCATCAACTAATGACAAGATACAAGAGACAAGATACATCGTGCAATAGGACAAATTATGCAAATGTAGTGCTAAATGCCCTCCAGCCGTCCGTGGAATTACAGTGCAAGACTTCACTAACAAATCCGGTTCCTGCTGCTCTCTATTAAACCCATAGGCAGGGCTTTATCCAGAGACTCGTCCTTCACAAGTCTCTTGGACTGGCCAATTCCATTTTGAACAGGCAAAATTTTAAAAACTTAAAATGGGAGAGATAGGGAAAATAGATATATGGACTGGTAGAAAATATGAAAATCTGTACTTCAGATCCTGGATAAAGGGATACATGAACCTCCAGTGATACATGGTGCAATAAGACAAATTGAGCAAATTTACAGTGTTAGTACTACATGCCACAAGCAGATCAGTTTCGTGTTGCCTCTTAGCCCTGAGAGAACCAGAGCAACAGGAAGCTCCCTCCAACCACCCGCTGTTTTATGTTGTGCTCAACAGTAAATAGCCACACAACAAAACCATTAAATGTGAAGTGTTTTGTGGTGTTGGTAAAATAATTTTCCTCTAGTGTCTAAGTAAAGACAGCATGATGCACCTCGGAACATGTTGCCCTTAGCCAGAGGGTGCCACTGGAGGTAAATAAATATATTAACAATCGTTCAAAGAATTCAGCCTTAGATTGAATGATGATTGACTGAGGACAAATTCTCTACTGTGTATAATAGAATATCCATAGCCTAATTCTTTCAAGTATCTTTCGATGAAACCTCGAATATTATTAAAGGATCTTCGTCTGTAGTCTGTTCCACCGATCTGACGAATACTTTGAAAAAAATCCACCAAGTTCTTATCCAAGAGTTCTGGTTCTAGATATTCAATGGGTCGTGTTTCGTTCAAGTCTTGATTGGTCCAGATCCAGTCCTCCAACAAACCTGCTGCTGATGTTAAGTTCTTTACAGAAGCGAACGTAATATGTGTCAACGTTTTAAACTTCTGCCTTCTCTTCATCATTTCGTCTTTTCTGTCATAGGAACAAAAACCGCCTCTTTGGACGTCGGAATAATGCTGGCCTGCACCGTTTCTCTCATGACATTCTTCGAGACCCACTGTCAATGGAAAAACCTAGCATGTAGTGTCTGTCTAGAAAACTTTTCAAGATTTGTTTGTTTGATTGATTGGTGTTTTTCACCGTACACAAGGTTATTTCACTTATATGTTCGTGGTGTCCGTTTCAATGATAGAGGAAACCGGGCTAAGCCCAGAGGTAAACCTTGACTTACACATGTCTCTAGCAGCTTCCACGCACAAAAAAATTTCCAAGCAAAGCCGTCAGTCGGATTCAATACCTTGAACCACATTGGCGAGAGGAACAATTGAGATAGGCCCAACTTGATGTCGCCACAGGAGAGACCAAACTTTGAAGAAGATCAAAGATAGCAATTCAGAAACTATTAATTTTCAGACTATCCCATATTTAAATAAGAATAAATTCCTTCAAGAGGTATGATGATTGCGTGCAAAAACTCTTTCTAAATGGCTAATACCTCATAGGATATAAATTACAAACATCGGAATTCCTTATCTATCAACCATTTGGTTATCAGAAAAATAGTAGGCATGCCCAGACTTTTTCAAAGACTATTTTTGGACGCAAATCTCATAAAGTTCCTTTATTTAATAAATTTAATTATGGTTACGATTAAATCACAATACATGTTTGGCAATGTGGCACAAATAGAGCACCGAAAAAAGTTTAATCCTTAGGGGTAAAACATCATTTGGGGGCCAGTTTAATTCACAAATTCACAATAATTTAAACTTCAATTAAAATATAGGCAACTTATTTCAGGCACAGTAAATAGTGGCATTTGAATTTATTGCAAGGGTACCCTTTGGTGCACTTAGAACCTGAGCAATGTCTGTCTTGCCAGTAATTAATAAAGTCAGGATGACTAAGTTACTAGAATAACATAGATATAATCCATTTTGAATCTTTCCAGTACACCAAAAAGCATATTAACGGTTACTTAGCCAAAAAGTAAACCTCTTACATCTTAAACTGGTTATAAACTTTAAATAAATGTCACAGTGACATCACTCCATTTGAACAGTGGATCATTTCGAAAAGAATCCATAGTGGGGTCAATATTATAACGTGAGCTAAATTCGTGTAGTTGGGCATGAAGAACAAGCCTATGGCTATGAGTCTCTGAGTATCTTTAGTGTATAAAACACTCTCACAGGTTACTGTGACTTCTTTGAAAATAATATACTTGGCTCATTATTTTTATCGAATCGTAATACACACTCTTTATCTTTTACATAATTCACAAGGCAAATCAATAGGTTTGCTGTACACTTTTTTGTTTGATTGAGGTTTTATGCTGTATTACAGCTTATTACACTCTTATGATGGCATAACAGCCCAATGGGTGAAGCAAACCAGTTACCAACATCACACGCCACAGAGAACAATGACAAGATACACACAGGATGCAACTCATTATAAGATAACCAGCTACTTATATGGTAATAATATAGAGTCATCAGAACGTTATAACCGTATCTGCTCAAATTTAATGTTATGTTGGAAGCATCAAATGGAGCATATTCTTGTGTGGATAGATACTGTGCTCCCCTTTCTTGTCGTTGTTTTCTTACATGGATGGCTGCTATGGTCCACCAGTATTTCAATGTCGAAATTAGTGAACAGTGAGCACAGCCTATCTTCCAGAGATAATCTTCCGTTATCTTCCCATTTAGGATCCAATTTCAAATTGAATTTTATTGACAATATTGAATAAATCGGTCTGGAACAGGGTAAATCTTGGATATTTTTTTACTGAAATTGAACGCAATATTGAATCGACGGATCACTAAGCGGCTCGCTGATATGACTTCTATCAATCCCTGATTTAACCAGAGACTCTAATTTATGTAGATATGCTATTTGGCTAGGCAGAAATGTGACGCTCTGTATAACAGATTCTGCATAGCCCAATTCCCTCAAGTATCTATCGAGACAATTTCTCCTATTCCGAAATGACTTAAACTTGTAATCCGTTCGAGAATTTTTGAAAAAATCCACAAGGTACGAGTCTAGAAGTTTTGGCTCAATGTTTTCAATGGGTCGCTTTTCATTATACTCAGGATTCTGCCATAACCAGTCTTCAAATGATCCCGCAGCTGCCACCAAATTTTTTAAAACATCTTTGGTAATATGTGTAAGGTTTCTAAATTTGTTCTTCCTGATTTGTGTCATGGTCCTTCTATCATGTTTAAGGGGGTCCCAATCACCTCCATAACTTCTGTCCATCCCAACAAAGACTGTCAAAGGAAAAACGAAATTATCTCCTGATGAGGGTAATCAATGTTCAAATATTAACTCAAAAACTTTCAGACTTGCATAACATTAGTACTTAACATAACATGTGTAAAAATAATGTTCCTACACAGCTGACAGCATGAATCTACTTCAAAACATACTGCCCTTAGTCAAAGGACCCATCACTTGTGTATTTATATTTTGTCCATTAATAAATACAAATATCTATTGTAGAATAATCGCTATTTTAATTGTTTGATCGTTTGATTGGAGTTTTATACTGCTCAATAAGGTTATTTCACTATGACGGCATGCCAGTCCAATGGGTGAGAGAAGCCACACTCGTTATCATTGGCAACATGCAATGACAAGATACAAGACAAGCACAGGGCGCAAAACATGGTGCAACAAGACAAAGGGTGCAAATTTACAGTGCAATGCAGAAATCGGTTTCGTGTTGGGCTTAGCTCAGAGAGCACCAGGGCAGATCTACCGCTATTGTTTATGAAATATTGAAAACCTTGCTGACAGATACTGACAACAGATTATGTGGAATAGTTGCATAACAAATTTAAAGATGCTATGTTGAAGAATTGGTGATAACCATATCTTACTTAACCTTAATGATCAGGCCGACAGTCAGAGTATTTGATTTACGACAAACAGAACAAGTCCACATTTTATTAATGTGTAACATTAAATTAAGTCTAATAACATAAAGACTATCAACAATAAGTATTTATTTCATAGACACTTGACAGGCCTATATATAGCAAATCACCTAAATTTCAACCATGAATCACTGTTACCTTTTTGCAAGTTGTGAAAGTATTATAGCATATAAACAAACAATTTTATGTTTCCCGTAAAATCCTGATTCTCCCTAACTGCAAAATGGTCATCTGACTCTGAGATGTTATTTCCAAGTCTTTTAAATGCCTACAAAAGTAGTACTTTGTGATCAAATTTTTTGGTTATTTAGGGTATAATTGCTCACAGGTAATAATACATTATATATTTACCAATATCGACTTATATTTGCAATTGTAATAAGGTTTTAAATATCAATAAAAATGACTGATTGAATGGTGTATAAAGCCGATATGTCACTTGTATTATGGTGGGGGCCTGCTGCCATGGCTCAGTGTTTAATGTGTTGGACTGCTCATCCTCCTTCAATGAACCACACAGGTCCAAGTGTCTAAGTGGTCATCAGGTATATGAGGTGGTCCAACTATCGCAGGGATGTTTTTTAAAAGGTTTCCTCCCTTTTTTCCACTGTATCATAATTAAGTACATGGTAGGCAGAATAAGAAGGGGATAATCTGTCATCATATAAGTGAAATACCCTTGAGAACAACGTGGAAAACCAATCAAACAAAACAAACAATATAAAGGTGGTGTACTCTAACAGTAAATAGTCACACATACACAACCATAAAATGTGAAGTGTTTTGCTCCGTTGAAAAAATAATGTT
>JAUELC010272954.1:0-10279 GCA_031471745.1 Cryptochiton stelleri
ATCCGGGAGCCGGTTTAAAATTAATCCAACATTTTGCCACCATCTTGCCATCTCTTCGGTAACATTTTAGCTTTTTTTAAACTTGGCTTCTGACCGAGTTAAGTTCATGTTGCACATCTAAAATGTCTCAGAGAGTTAAGTGTATCAAATATTATTGGACAGTACTTAATTTGGCACATTACAGCAGGTAAGTGCAAACAATTGAAATTACACAGTTTTATTCCTTCAAGTTCTGTATCTCAATATCACGCTATATGTATAATAGACAGATAGAGATACAGACCTCTGCATCTAGTTACAGGTGAACTGTACTATAGATTCCATTCTGCATGCTTTCAACCAACCGCTGATAAATCAGACACACCACTATCTGTTAATGATATCATAAGGATAAAAACATAACCCGGATCGGCCCAATCAACCCATCCCAAAATAACATGAAAAAGATAACACAAACTGGGGTACGGACACGAGCTTCCCTGGAATTCCCCCCTCCCCCGGAAAAGAGCCCATGCGGACAAGATCCTCCGTATACATGCCCTGAATTTATTATCCCCCCCCCCCACCTCCCCTCGGACACCACCCACATCCATATAGCTGGCTCCACTCTATGTATGACGTAATTGAAGGTATTTATGTAATCCTTATTGTCCTTTCGGCAACTCGGTCCAGTGTTTCAAGAAACTGGATCCAGTCTTGCCGGGAAGAGTTTCAGGGAACTGGATCCAGAGTTTCAGGCAACTGGACCCAGAGTTTCAGGGAACTGGATCCATATTTTAAGAGAACTGGATTCTGGGAAATGGGCGCAGAGTTTCAGGGAACTAGATCCAGAGTTTCAGGCAGCTGGGTCCAGAGTTTCAGGGAACTGGATCCAGGGCTTCAGGGAAATGGATCGATAGTTTCAGGGAACTGGGACCACAGTTTCAGAAAACTGGATCCAGGGTTTCAGGGAACTGGGACCAGAGTTTCATGGAACTGGATCAAGAGTTTCAGAAAACTAGATCCAGCGTTCCAGGGAACTGGGACCAGAGTTTCAGGGAACGGGGTACAGGGTTTCAAGGAACTGGGACCAAAATGTCATGGAGCTGGGTCCAGAGTTTCATGGAACTAGATCCAGAGTTTCAGGGAACTGGGCCCAGAATTTCATGAAACTGGATCCAGAGTTTCAGGGAACTGGGCCCATAGTTTCAGGGAACTGAATCCAGGGTTTCAGAGAACAAAGTCTACACTCAATCCAATCCCGTAGAACTAGAATATGATTTCATCTGCTACAGCGTTCAGCGTTCACCGTCAAGACTACTGGATACCATGTGCACGTATACTTCACGCTTTACCAGTATAAGCCAAGGTTAAAAAGGCATAACCGAGCCATACTTCACACAGCATTCATTAGCTGATCTACATGTGAATGGACCCAGCTGTTTGTTTATCAAGAAACAAGGTAGATACGATTCACTTCTGGACGTTAACAAGTCATTGGACTCCTTAAAGTATTGATCAATCTTGTTTAGTGTCGTGAATACACGAGGTTACTTTATTTGTGTGCTACAGATATTAAGGGATTGGTTGGGTTTCTGTGAATGAATGAATGAATGAATGAATGAATGACTGAATGACTGAATGAATGAATGAATGAATGAATGAATGAATGCATGAATGAATGAATGAATGAATGAATGAGTGGATGTGTGAATGTATGAACGTGTGGATGTGTGAATGTGTGAATGAATGAATGAATGAATGAATGGATGAATGGATGTGTGAATGTGTGAATATGTGAATGAGTGAATGAGTGAATGAATGAATGAATGAAAATGAATGAATGAATGAATGAATGAATGAATGAATGAATGAATGAATGAATGAATGAATAAAAACTTGCTTTTTAAAAACACCATTTTATTTTATTTCGGCAAAGTTTGTGGCTCAAAAATTGAGAAATGGCTCGAGCTTTTCTAAGTTGACCGGAAACAAATTTTCTAGCGATGCCTTAAGATTAAGTTTTTATGTTGGCCCCTATTTAAATGTTCATATATTAATATTTATTTCACAAACAAAACACACGCTATTATGTCATCTTTATACATGTATTAAAAGACAAAAGATCATCACAAATGTAATATACTGATTTTAGAAATCTCTAAATATGTTAACAAATCAAAATGACCATCAAAGGTTAGAGATTATATGAACACTAGGCAATGTCTACCGACCTAGAGCTGGACAAACAAGAACAGCTTTAACATCCGGAAATGATCATGTGTGTCTCTCAAAACATAAACAAATATACAACAGCAATGAAGAAATCCCCCCTGAATATTTGATATTTTGAGGAGATGACTGTCTGCTAAGTGGATTCAGGTCTGTAGGTGTGCTGATCGGATGTCGGTTATTGTGGTGACCAGCAGGGGAGTCGAGGCTGGTGATTAAACTCACAACGGAAATGTGTACAAAAACCCGGACTTCTAACGGAAAAAGGAAATCGTCTTTGCTAAAACAACAAATTTGACTATAGCTTGTTGTAACATTGTATCTCCCTAACGTTGCGACGTAGACATGACACAAACACCATAAGTTTGTTTGTTTGTTTGATTGGGGTTTTACGCCGCACTTAAGGTTATTTAACTTATATGACGGCGAGCCAGACCAACCACTGTGCTCGGAACATGCTGCCCTTAGACAGAGGGCATGTCCGTTAATATATTTATTGTGTGAATACAACTTACAAATTCAACTTATAAACCTTACTGCCCATCTATGAACCCCTGACATGACCTCAATTGACTGCAACAAACATTTGCAGAAAAGATATCTTTTATGAAGTAAAATGTCAAACTGGGACTTGAATAAGAAAAGCTAATAATAGTTGAACCTCAAAATTTTAATTGTGTAAAATAAGACGATATGAATTTTCACATCAAAGTTTGGTGGCAGTCATATTTACAGGGTCAGAATTAGGGGTAAAATACTCATATATTCCCATTTAGACTTATTAACATGAATGTTAACACTTAATTTCACTTGTGCCTGTAACAGAGCACTCCAGTTCATCCAGAAAGCTTACGTTAAAAGTGACACCAGGCACTGAAACAATACAGTTCACAGAGTGAAGGAAATTGATGGAAATTAAGCATTTTTGTTATATATGGTTCTTTATCATCCATCAAACAGATTCCTAGAGTTGCCATTGATTAATTTTTTAGGTAACATTTTCAGCACTCCGTGTGATACTTTATACCCTTTAAACTATATAGAGCCAGTTATCAGGCTAGGTTTAGTTATGTTTGTTTACTGACAGAAAAATGTTATGTTAGATTAAGTTGGCCATTCGGACGCCGACTGATATAAAAGAAAGCCTGAAAGTTGAAAAGTAACTTATCTCGTCATAGCATAGATCTATGTATGCATCATTCATTTGCATTAATGTATTTTCATTGTGGTAAATTCTAGTTAGCTGTAGATCGGGTCTGTTGTGATTGACTCTTACTTTTCCTGTGACACTGTCTGGCCATGCCACAGGGAAAGTCTGGATTCATACTGGCGTAAAACGATGCATGGAAATTAAGGAACTTCATTGAGGGACTTATTTAAATAGATTGATTGCTTAATTGATTCTGCTTTTACGCCGTACTGCCAGCCCAATGGGTGAATGAAATCTCCCCCGACGCCACTGGCAACAAACAATGACAAAATACAAGACAATCACAGGACATATGACGGACAGTATATTATATCCCAACAATAACTAACAATCTCGAGAGTGGCGTGTCCTGAACTGACAATCTCGTGGGTGGGATGTAGTTAACTGAAAATCTAAAGACTGGGATGTCCTGAATTATCAATTTCGACAAATGGATGCCAGGAATTGTAAATGTTGAGAGTTGGGTGTCTCGAACTGACAATTACGAGAGTGGCGTGTCCTGAATTGCCACCCTTCAGTGTGGGATGTCGTGAACTGACAATAAAAAGATTGAGATGTACTAAATGAAAATAAAGAGAGTGGCGTGTCCTGAACTAAACATTTTGAGAGTGGCGTGTCCTGAACTGACAATCTCGATAGTGGGGTGTCCTGAACTGAAAATCTGGAGAGTGGGGTGCCCTGTACTGACAATCAGGAGAGTGGCGTTCCCTGAACTGACAATCTCCAGAGTGGGGTGTTCTGAACTGAAAATCTCGAGAATGGGCTGCCATGAACTGAAAATCTCGAGAATGGGCTGCCCTGAACTGGCAATCTCGAGAGTGGCGTGCCCTGAACTGTAGGGTAAAATGTCTTGAAGTGACAAAGAGTGGGGTGTCAAAAACTGAAAATCTAAAGATTGGGAAGACCTGAACTGTCAATCTCTAGAAAGGGATGTCCTGAATTGACAACCATGAGAGTAGGTTGTCCTGAACGGACAATTTCGAATGTTGGATGTTCTAAAATGACAACATCGAGAGTGAGATGTCATGAACTGACAATCATGAGAGTGAGGTGTCCTGAACATCTCGAGGGTGGGATGTCGTGAACTGGAAATCTCGAGAAAGGGATGTCCTGAATTAACAATTTAGAGCGCGGGATGTCCTGAACAGACAACGAGTGGGGGTTGTCCGGGGGGTGTCCGGGGGGTGTCCGGAACTGAAAATGTAAATATTGGGACGTCCTGAACTGACAACGAGTGGGGTGTCCTGAACAGACAACGAGTGGGGTGTCCGGAACTGAAAATGTAAATATTGGGACGTCCTGAACTGACAATCTAGAGAGTGGGTTGTTCTGAACTGACAATCTCGATATTGGGGCGTCCTGAACTGACAATCTCGATAGTGGGGTGTTCTGAACTGACAATCATGAGTGGGTTGTTCTGAACTGACAACGTCGAGTGGGTTGTTCTGGACTGACAATCTAGAGTGGGTTGTTCTGAACTGACAACGTCGAGTGGGTTGTTCTGGACTGACAATCTCAAGAGCGGGATGTCCTGAACTGACAACCTCGATAGTGGGGTGTCCTGAACTGACAATCTAGAAAGTGGGTTGTTCTGAACTGACAATCTCGATAGTGGGGTGTCCTGAACTGACAATCTCGATAGTGGGGTGTTCTGAACTGACAATCTAGAAAGTGGGTTGTTCTGAACTGACAATCTCGATAGTGGGGTGTCCTGAACTGACAATCTAAAGTGGGTTGTCCTGAACTGATAATGTGGAGAGCGGGATGTCCTGAACTGACAATCTAGAGTGGTTTGTTCTGAGCTGACAATTTCGATAGTGGGGTATCCTGTCTGACAATCTCGACAGTGGTGTTTCCTGAACGGACAATCACGATAATGGGGTGTCCTGAACAGACAATTTCGAGAGTGGGATGTGTTGACCTGACAATCTCGAGAGTGGGTTGTGTTGACCTGACAATCTCGAGAGTAGGGTGTACTAAACTCAGTGAACTGAAAATCTCGAGAGCGAGGTGTCGTGAACTGACAATCCAGAGAGTGGGGTGTGTGGGGCGCCTAATCGTGTAATTCCGCCTATTCATAATTTGCGCCTAATCGTGAAAAAAATTGCGCCTAAAAATGTAATTGCGTTGAATCTACATCATCGTTATTGTTACTAAATACTGGTTAATAAATCTTCCTGGGACTATTTACTTTTACTAAACATTTGGATCGCCTTTTGTTTTTTGATCTGTTAGTTCAGTTGATTGTCAGTTGGATCTTCAATTACCCTAAATACACATGTTGTGTGTATGTAACTGTTTTCAACGATCCTCAAATGAGGTGAATGTGATTCAACATACATTGGCAAAACGATAAGACATATTCACGACCACATCTCAGAACATAACGTCGCAAAATCTACTTATAAGAATTCAGCATTTGGTGACCATTGCTTGATAACACAATGATTCTTACTCTATTATTGACACTGCCCCCACTGATCGTCTTCTAAAGATGAACGAATCTATCCACATAAACAACTTTCGACCAAATCTTCTTTCAAATTTCTTCCTTCCCGCTGCATTTATTTAATATTTAATTCTCTACTCTATACTTTATTCCCCAATAGTTCCTAATTTGCTTTTTCTAGAATACGGGTGTTTATTAACTTGCTGTATGAAACGGATCTCTACAACTCACTTGTCTTTTTTTCATTGTTTTTCCCTGTATTCTAGTATGTATGCAAATTCATGTGAAAACTATTTCCATCTCACCCTTTGTCTATATTCTTTTGTATATTTTTGTCAGCTTAGGCTCATTCATCTGCTGTGGGGTTTCTTTGTAACATACTGTTTTGTTTTTCCTCCCTTTGATGTCCATTGTAAGATAGGCCTATATATATAAGCCATTTACAACACTACTTGCATTTGCCATTTCTCTGATGATGGAGATAGTTACCTCCGAAAGCTAAGTAATATCATTTTATAATTATGATATTAAGTATTTTTCGTTGCTCTTCCACTGGTGAGTTTAGTTAAACCACTCCATACTGGAGTCTATATATTGTATAGAATTAAGAATAAAAAATCCGCAAGGTTCCTGTCTGGTTTATATCTCAACCCTTGGTATCAGAGATTGCCACCCTTAGAAATCAGAATCATTTTAAATAATTTTTTGCGATAACTGAATTATTTAGAAATTAATTTTTTCCCAGAACGGTAAGAGATTAGAATAATCTGTCCAACACTATTAAATAACATTCCGCGTTAAACTGCTTTAAATGGCAAATAGGTGAATTTAATTATAAGCCCAATGAAAACTTGTTATATTCCTATTTATTTGGTCCTGCAGTTGTTAGTCACTGCAGAATGAGAATGGGGCTAAGTCATTTACATAGCCATTTGTATCCATATAATATTATAAACTTTTAGAATTGTCAATTTTGTACCTCAAGATGTGAGTCAACTAAAAACTATTTTCTTTTTTGTCCAGCCTATGAAGCTGCTCGTAAAGAAATGCTCCTAAAGATAGTTAGGATTATTAGTGCTGATGTTAACTACAATATGTACTTAGACATTGCGTCTGGTCATCCATTAACTATTATTCTCACTGGTGATACAACCTTTACAGTAGAAGAAAAATAAGATGCTGTGTTTGATGCTGTGTTTGGACATATAAATTCAACCGGTAGATTTAATAACCACACATTCTAGTCATTTGTGTATAAGTTTATTAAAGTGATACCTACATTGTAAAGTGGTTTACATCATATCCTAATTACTTGGCAGCAGATTTGACTTATATGAGTTAAATGAGTTAAACTCGTAACAACTATAAAAGTGTTATCTCTGGTGAATAATGTATATTGTTATAACTCATGTCAAATTGTTTTGCTTTCATTGATCGAGAACAAGTCATGTGGTATACAGCAAATCATGACGTTGCACGATTTCTGTCCGGCGTGTATTGGTTCGTGTGGACAACCAATCACAGAACAGTTATTCTAAACTGTGTTTGTGAAAAACGATCATTTCCGGTGACGAACGGAGTTTTCCGATCGTCCGATGTGACGAAAGGAAAGTAACATAAGCAAACATCATTCAAATAATAGGCTACATTTTGCATAGAGTTATCATTTTCTCATGTTTACAACACGCGACTTACAACAAAAATTATGATAACTGTCATGCTAATTCAGCTACTCTCACTAATTACTGCAGCCTTATGCTATCTTGATCTGTATTTGACAATTAAGTCAGTGACCTGTCGTGAACCCCTACACTTCCTGGACCCCATGGAACGCCGTTTGCTATGGGTTGTCCCTGGATCTAAAACCCGACATTCAAATATATGGGGATATTTTAGGTCTGATTTAAATCAGATTAATCGCAACATATAACCGATTATCAGACAGGATAATTGCAAACAAATTATGATTGCCTGAAAAAGTGGTAGAGCTGTATCCAATCTCTAGGTTATATATAGAAGAACACGTGTATTAAACAGTTGTGATAAGATCACCTTTTGCTAGATTACTGATGTATTTCACACCAGTTCATTTTAGATTCACCCAACCATGCGATGATGGATCCATTCTCAGGTAGTGTTATCGACTTGCTTAAGTCCGCATTAAAAGAGTATTCAATAACGTTAAATAAGATGGCGGAAACGGTTCCAAAAGCGGTTCGATACAAGTACCTGTGGTCCATTACTGATTGGGGAGATAGCGCAGACATGACATCAATCGCGGACCTAAGAGAAAGCCAGTTGGCACCACTCTGACAGGATATCATCTCAATCTAACTCTCAATGAGAGTATCGCGATACAATGACAGTCGTTTCTGTATGAGTGTGAATCTGCTGTCGGAATGAATGACTGTCAGACAAATATAACAATGATTTAGGTCTATCACTGGAGTCATGTCAACAGACGAGCTGACTCTCTGAGGCTATTTGTGGGAAATGAACTGTAAGTCCTATTTGGATGTGACAGATTGATAACAACAATGGTTTAAGGCAAGGTAATCCTTTCTCATGCAAAGTCGACTAACGTCTGTCTCTCTGACTACACAACATGAATCACGTCTTAGTTTTATGCGGTTCGTGAAAATAGGATTCGCGATATGTCTTCCACTGCTTCAAACAAACACTGGCTAGAGTTGACAATCATGCCCTTGTCAGACAAAACACTTAATGTCAAGGAAAACATATGGGAGTGAGTAAGTTCATGTCACTTGTCAAAATGAGTGACTTAAATATGACAGAAAACACCAGTGGATGTCAATTTCTGGAGGCATAGATATTGACAGGACTTTTCGATATACCTTAATTATGATATTTTACTATTTCTGATCACTGTGACTTAGTTGAATAAGGAGATGACTGATAAATACCCCAATCATTAATGGTTCACTATTCCCCCTAATTGTTTATTAAATTCAAGGTATCTTAATTTGACAAATTAGCTGATTTATATAAGTATAGATATATATATATATATATGCGATGTCAAAAATTGTCTTTATTAAGAATATCTAATATTCTTCTACGTTTATATTCTGTTAACGTTAAGTTTAAGCCTGATGCAAAATAAGCACAGTTTACATAAAGTTGTACATGTACTTTGTTGGGTGTTGACTAGAAAGAGGCACCATACCAACAGCCGAGTTAGAAGATCGCTTCCGTGTCCGACAATGTTGATTAAAGGCAGTGCTTAAAATATATTGCCGAAAGCCTTTAATGAGACTTCATGTGACCAGACAAGACCAGCACAGACCACATTACCAACGGTTCTGTTTTGATGAGGAAACATGGTATAGTATGGGTAGACAACGAGAGGATAACTCCCTTTGGGCGTTGTATAAATACGCTCGCTAATTAGCATTGTCTATTGATGTAGTGGTCAGCTTTGTCAGACTTCATCACACATTTGAGGATAATTGTAACACGGTATTTTCACTTCGAAATTGTTTATATGTATGTCAACATACCTGAACCAGTGCAATTTATGTTCGAAAAAGAAACAGTTGCGACGGAGTACCTCCCTTGGGCGTGGTTTGATCAGAGCGTTAATCAGACTTGTCAATATATCTAATGAATGGTTTAGTTAGGAATATTATGTATGAATCCCACATCATTCTTTATGCATATTCTGAGGACCGAACCGTTTCCCAGGGCCGTTGCCAGCTTTTAATGATGAGGGGTTTGATTATCACAGCACCATAGGCGAGAGTTCAGGGGCCGCCTAGGCCCCGAAAGCTCCTAGAATCCTAGAACGCTGGAGATGCAGTCTGGGTAGTTTTCAGACAATAAATCTGTACATTCTGTCCATGCTCTTTAAGGCCTACACCATACTAAATATTTTTTTTTTAACTGCAAAACTTGTCCTTATCGTAGACGTCACAATAACATATTAAATAATAGCCTACTCGATGGTTTCAGGTTTCAGGGGCCGCCAAGGCCCCGAAAGGTCATGGGATCTTAGAGCACTGGAGACGCATTCTGGGCTGTTTTCAGACATTAAATCTGTGCATTTTGTTCATGTTGTTTCACAACAAAGTTGACATCTTTTCAACAAATCCTGTCATAATCGCATCCTTTACAAGACAAATTAATTTACTTGATTGGTGTAAAATGCTGTACGCATGATTCTTTAACATATATTCAACATATAGCCTTGTAATGCAGAATATAACGAGAGCGACCCAAAAATAAAAGTAAGTTTGTCAACCACTAAAATTGTTATCATCGTCATATAAGTAATATAACATTAAATGCGATGCGAAAGAATCAAATATTAGCTCAGTATAAACAACAGTAACTACAAGTCTATAGCGGCAGTGAATGGTTTTAATAAAAGTTATAAGGCAGACTTTAGT
>JAUELC010273065.1:0-10277 GCA_031471745.1 Cryptochiton stelleri
AGTTCTCTGTAACTTTCAGTGACAGTTTAGCTTGTAATTACGGAGAGGAGGTGATATGGTCTCGGATCTCCAGGTCCCTGTTTAAGCCTTCACCTGGGAAAGTCGAGATACAACTACAACATGGCAGTGTGATTAGTGTGAGAGCTTACTATGTCACAGTACTTCTACTATTATCAGGAGATATTCACTGTAATCCGGGACCGTGTGTAGCATGTGATATTGATATAGAGGATTCTCAAGAAAATATTGTATGTGCTACTTGTAATAGTACATTTCACATTACTTGTGCTGAAATTGATATATTCACTCTAAGCGAAAAGTGGAATGGTGATTCTATTTGGACATGTTATTCGTGTAACCATGGTCAGTCCATAGGATTAGGCACTGAGTCTATTATACAAACAGAAGACTCGCTTGACCAAATAGGTCACAGTAACCCTTTTGATGACTTGTATAAAATAGGGCTTAAAATAGTTCACCTCAACATCTGTTCACTCAGGAACAAACTAGACGAGTTGCGCAATGTATTGTGTAGCGCTAGAGGCCGTGTGTCCATACTTGGCTTAAGTGAAACCTGGACAAATGACACTGTGTCCAGCCAGGAGTTAGACATACCTGGCTACACGCTATTACGTCGTGATAGATGTGAGGTCAACAACACCAAACCTCGAGGTGGCGGCGTTGCCGCATATATACAACAAGACATACACTTCAAGCGCCGTCGAGATTTGGAAAATCCTAATATTGAAATACTTTCAATAGAAATTTTAAATAAACATGCAAAGTCAGCGGTGATTGTGTTTGCTTACCGCCCCCCAAATTGTGATTTACGTTCCTGGATGCAACATTTTAATGACACTCTTTGTGAAATTAATAAACATAACTCTGAATGTATCATTCTTGGAGACTTTAATGTTTGCTGGCTCAAGAGTGATGCAAAGTCAAATATTTGGAGAGATATTATGGAAAATGACCACGAACTAAGTCAGCTAATACAAACCCCCACAAGAGTAACAAATGATAGCGAGACACTTATTGATCAAGTGTTTGTATCAAACGCAAGTAATATCATCAGCGACCACTTCCCAGTGTGTGTTACGAGAAAGACGTCGTCATCCCGGGACAAATCACCCGGAGTTATACTGTACAGATGCACGAAACATTTCTTTCAAGAAGATTTCCTTGCTGATCTTAGGTTTCAGCCGTGGAGTGTTATGGAAATTTTTGACAATGTTGATGACATGTTAGGGGTGTGGCATCAATTATTTAATGAAACCCTTCATAACCATGCGCCTATACGACATAAACGTGTGAAAAACATTCGGCGTCCGGAATGGTGGAACGATGATATATCTAAATATATGTCCCTAAGGGATAAGACAAATAAGAAAACTGATATGACGCGTTATAAGCAATTACGAAATAAAGTAAAATCTTTAATTTTTAAAGCAAAGCGGTCACATTATACAACGCTTTTAGAGAAATCGTCGTGTGCAATATCCGATTTCTGGAGGCATTTTAGGGACCTGGTTCCCAAAGGAAGAGTATCTTCTCCACCCAGTCTAACGTTGAACGATAGTGAATTTACGGATCCTCGAGAAATCGGGAATGCTTTCAATAACTGGTTTACTTCAATCGTGAATAAATTTGTTTCATCTGATACTGCAAGTGATCCCATTTATCTTGACCGTCTGAAAGAATTTGTTCAAAGTAGAAAAGACACAGATTCCTCTTTTCAAATACCTTTTGTCTCGGTGAATTTTGTTGCCGATCAATTACGAAACTTGAAAACAAATAAAGCAACTGGTCTGGATGGTATTTCAGCGAAATATTTAAAGCTTGCTTGCGAGGAAATTGCACCATCTGTTTCGATTCTGTTAAATCAATGCATTGGTACGAAACTTTTCCTGATAACTGGAAAAAGGCAAAAATTGTACCCCTCCACAAGAAGGGTGCACTCAACGATCCAAATAATTATAGACCTGTTAGTATACTGCCAGTGTTATCTAAGATATTGGAGAGACATATCCATAATCATTTATCAGAATACTTAGAAAGTAATAACTTAATCTATAACAAACAGTCTGGTTTTAGGTCATTTCACTCATGCCAAACAGCACTTACCGCTATATTAGATAGCTGGTATGAGAAAATTGATCATGGAGAACTGATTGGTTCTGTGTTCCTTGATCTTAGGAAAGCGTTTGATCTCATTGATCATGCTGTACTCGTATAAAAACTTAAGATCTATGGCTTCACATTGCCTTCCGTTAACTTTTTTCATTCTTACCTAAACCAAAGAAGACAATGTGTTTGTTACAAAGGTACTCTTTCTGATTCCATTTTTTTAAATGTGGGGGTCCGTTTTGGGCCCTCTTTTGTTTCTATTATTTATAAACGATATGCCCTTACACGCTGTAAAGTTGATATATTTGCAGACCATTCAACCATACACTATATATATATTTATACTTATGTATTTATTGTTTTACTGTTTTATCAAAATGCAGTCCGTATTAAATGCACTGTTATCATTCGACCCGCACGAAAAGAGGCTCAAGCCTATGCGGCTTTATCGAAATGAAATATAGTTGTGTATTATTATTATTATTATTATTATTATAGACCATAAGTATTTGTTCTGTGTTTTAGTCTTTTACCGAAATCCCAATTTCTAAACACCGTTGTAGTGGCGCCAGTGGTACAAACATAGCAGTTTATTTCGCCCTGATTGCGTTGTTGATTTACCAGGCAATGACTAAAATAAAAGCCCAATGGCGGACGATGCTATTTCCTTGATCATCGAACTTTTAAGATGCCATCTAGATTGAAACTCGTTTGCCCTTCTAGGTAGCATCATATTTTTTAATGTTTTATTTATTTTATTTTATTCACCAAGATATGAAAGACCTATATTAGCGGGAATAAAGCTCGATGAGCTTGTTTTATCCCAGCAGACAATATTGGCAAACAGAATGGCTGTTACATTTGTTTTTACATATGGTTAGATAAAGTAAAAATACAAACGAAAAGAATAACGCATGTTGATCTTGATACAATGCTGGGCATTAAGCAGCACCAAGACGACAATTATTTAAAAATAGCAAATGTGGTTTTAAGTTTAGATTTAAAAAGAGATATGGATTTTATGGATCGAAAATTTGTAGCCAATTTGTTCCATTCCCTGGGTCCCGTACATTTTAATGAATAGAAAGATAGATTAGTTCTACAGATAGGTTGTAATAAATCAAAGTGGTTTCTTCTAGTACTATATTGATGGGTATTAATTTGTCTGGTAAAATAATTTTGAAAGCACATGGGAACATTTTCAAGATGGTAAAGAAAGCGATGAACGAAAGTAAGAACAGAGAAAGTATTATAATCTATAACTGGAAGGATTTTAAGTTGTTGAAAAAGAGGATTGGTATGAGCAAGTCGATGAGCTAGAGTTATATTGCGAATTGTTCGTTTTTGCAGGATTATCAATGGTTTAAGATGGGTTTGATATGTGCTTCCCCAAAGAACATTACCGTATGCAATATATTGGTTGTGTTGCTCAATATTCTACTAATAATGAGTAGACACAAGGTTATTCAGTAAAGCATAAGCGGAAAAATCGCTCAGTGATTGTCAATAGCCCTATTGGAAGTCGTGGAATAAGAGACCCACGAAAGAGGGCTTTATATTTGATCCCAGACAGCAGTAGAACACACGGGGTGGTTATATCGATAATGGGCGTGGTGGTCTAGTTATGTTCCAGCGCTAAGACATAGAATGATTATTGTGGAATTCAGTGTTAGGAAAGCACAAGATTAACACTTATTCCGACCTGAAGAAACTCCACAGCTCCGAGCAGAGTCTCTGTATGAAGGACAAAATGTCCATGAAGTGTCAGGTTGAGTTAAATTGTAATTCTGTATTCACGCCCCCTTCTCTTTATGTTATCTGACACATACATTGACTTGCAAACGAGATGGTTAAACCAGCATCCAGTTACCTAATTACTATTCTTTTTGGATACACGGATACCGTTTAAATCTCTATCAACTCAAAATAGTAAGAAGACCCTTGGAACAAAATAATATATAGATTATATGCCTAACTTGATCAGGATATGTGGATTGGATACGGTAATTGTAGTGAAGGGATTGTATTTTTATGAAATGGCATCTCTCAGTCACTTGAGATATTGTCTTGACTTGTTACGTGGACGATTGAGGATTGCTTAGTTAGGTTCTCTCCATAGGACGAAGAGAATATTTCCCGAGAATGATATCAGTCTATCCAATGAGAAACCACCCGTTCTCTTGTAATCATTTCTTGAACCAAATAACCAAATGTGTAAGCACAAGTACTGGACAGTGTAAAATCACATCATGCATTTGCCTTTAAAATGTACGTTTGGGTGGATAAACTAAGGTGACTGAGATTACCAAGGCTTCAGGAGGACGTCTTGGTTAATGTTTGTTATTTGCTCTATTAACACTACATTTGGATAGAAAATTTCACGTCTAGCTGTAAACGATCGGACAAAGGAATAACCCTCAGTCACGTGACTAATTTATTTTCCTCCGCGGCTGGGTGATATACAAGCGGAGTAAATGTGAATTTTATTGCTGCCACTGGTTGTTACAAATAAGTTGACCTCGTCTTGTTCCTTTAGCGACCCTTGTCCAGATAAAGGTAACTGGGATTGGAAACTATAAAAAGGCTGGTCATCAACGTGTGTGTGGTCATTCAGTAGGCCTACATAGTAACTTCACAGATTGGGAATTGGCTGTGTACTGTTCTTGAGTGCTAACTATGAGTTGAATACTCACTGCAGGTTCACTGGTATCCTTCTTAATAACGACCGTCTTGTCTCAGAAGATGTAATGTTCTCGGTGTTTTGTTTTAGGGGAATGAAAATTGTGATTCAAACACTACAACGCAATGTGACATAAGTTTCGAGAAAAATTATTTTACCCTTACAAATACTAAGTTTACTATTTACCCTGAACAACTACAGAAAATGGGTTTCTGAGGGATTTAAACATTGCAATTCGCCCGACTAGAGTTATTACATATCACGAACAATTGTGGTATATGCTTTCAATTATAGGGTGATATTTATATATTATGGAAAAATAAATCGGGTGAGTATTTATCTGAATCTTAATGCATAAAACACAATGTTTTGTACCGTCCAATGTCCTTAACCTTCTATTGTTAAGACAATTTATTACTTTATCCTTGTTTAAAGATGTAATGCTTTTCGCTAGTTTTCCTGTGGCAGAAACATATTAGAAATGTTGTTATTTTAACTTTGGATTGGTATATTTATTGTAGTGCCATTCAGTGATAATTGGCTAAGTTTACTAAAATAAATTGGTCGGCAATCCTGTGGTTAGATTGACGCCCATTTTAATGAATATTACACTGGTAATAAGTTGAAATAGAACATTTATCTGTGACTAATCGCAGTCCTAACGTTGTTGTCAATAGGATGTAAATTGCCACATCGTTAGAGTTAACTACAGCTCCTATACGTCTGTTTAATTTATTTCACTTCAGTCATACCTGTAATAAAAACAACAGCTTTTCCAACAAACAATAGAAAAACACTTTCCAAGACAGCCTTACAAATGTTTGCTTATCTTATAGATATCAAAATGTATTCAGATATGAATGTAGGATTATATATTTGTTTAAAGTTACTTGATGTGATACTTGATTTAATGACACATTTTGAACAATTACATCACTGGCAGTCGTTATCTTAGTCCACTGATTGTATTAACTTGAAAACGATATTTGGAGTGAGATTGAAACGTTGTAACCAATAGAAGTTGTCAGCCATACGGAAGATAGTCTTGTTAACTCATTTCACATGTCATTTGTTCTGATCATATTTGTATGAGTAATATTTTCATTTTAAACATTGTGGACTCTTCTTGATGTTTAATTTCTGATAAAACGTTCCACTCTTCGTTATAGTTTGAGATATGTGGTCTATGATGATACGGTCACGAAGATGGAAAGCTTCCTCCTTTATATCTGTTACGAACGCAACTTGCTGTACCTTATTTTGCTACACTACCATGTTTGAGTTGGGCACCCCAGAACAAGCAGAGGCACATTAAACCTACGGCAACACTTAATAGAACTACATGATGAATCCCTTATCTGTGTAGGGATGGACACGTGACTGCGGGTTATTCCATTGTCCGATCGTTTCCAGCTAGAAGTGAAATTCTCCATCCAATATTACTGTTAATAGAGCAGAGTTAACAGACTCAAATCAACACAAACCCTTCCAAGCCTTAAAAAAACTGAGCCATATAACTAATCCTCAAAATAAACCAACAGTCAGGCCGACGTTTATACTGTCTACGTCAATCAGTTTATCTTCATCTACATTATATGGCACAGATTCCATCACAACTGTCCAAAACCTTATCCAATGATCAGAATCGGATGAAGCTAGTCGCGTGATACTCCCAATAACACGTCATGGTTAGTTATTATGTTTCTCCAAGGATCTTCTTACTCTTTAGATTTACTGTATATTTAAACAGTATCTGTGTATCCATAAAGAAGGACAATTTAGACAGCCTATTCCTGGAAGAGACGGTAACTGAATGCTGGTTTAACCTTCACGTCAGAATGTATTTGCCAGGTAACATTAAGAGAAATGGAAATGGAATGACTATTTAACTCAACTAACTTTTCTTAGATGATTTATACTCCAAACAAAGACCCATCCGGAGCTGCAGAGTTTCTTCTGCTCTGAATGACCTGTGGTCTCTCTACTACATCTGCAGTTGCTTCTGCGACAGTTGTTCCGACGACAATTGCTTCCGCAACAATTGCTTCAGCAACAATTGCTCCGACGACAATTGCTCCGGCGATAATTGCACCGATGGCAATTGCCCCGGCGACAATTGCTCCGGCAACATTTACTCCGGCGACATTTGCTCCTGCGATAGTTGCTCCGACCCCAATATTGACCTGCTGCATTGGGCACCATCCCTGGCGACAATTGTCGTCGAAAAGCAATTGTCACCGGAGCAATTTTTGCCGGAGCAAGACCGTTTGCCTTCTGAAACAAGGCTGACATCCACATTCTGTAATTATTGAAAGAGAGGTATTCAATTTAGTTATAATTAAAACAACACAAAGACAATTAGAAGAGCAGCAACAAGAA
The DNA here is from genome assembly GCA_031471745.1 of Cryptochiton stelleri. Lineage (NCBI taxonomy): Eukaryota > Metazoa > Mollusca > Polyplacophora > Chitonida > Mopaliidae > Cryptochiton > Cryptochiton stelleri. Next base: position 7,187 of record JAUELC010273065.1, read on the forward strand.
CATAGTGAGTAATATCTAGATCCTGTTTACCAAGGAGTTAAAACTTCATAGCAGTTACCTGTGTTAAAGTCACATTCGCATCCAAAAATTATGTATTTTGCCGTATTACAAAATAACATGAGTTATTGATTTTTTTCTCAAGAAGTAAAAGTTAGAGGCTTTCCGTTAAAACAACCCCTACATTTTAAGGTTAAATGAAAGTTTAAAAATTATAAAAAAAACAATAACTTAAAATACTGCCATAATTTTTAATTGAGGATGTGTCAATTTGCTGTCAAATATTTGATGTACCGACGTTTCTACGAGTCATCGGTTATTAGCCCTGCCCCTTACAACATTCAAATTGTTCAAGGTCATTTACCGCGGTGGGATCAAAGGCTTTGCTGGCACATTTGATGAAAAATTGCGGGTCCGCTTTACGTTGAATACGAATTATGACAGGACTTCTCTTGACTCGTAAAAGCCTCGTACCCTGTACCCATTTTTTTTTTAACGTAAATTAATTTATGACCTTACTTCAAAACTTGTTAAAATCGAGGCAATCAGAATTTGTTGCAAAACCCTAATTTTGGGTACGAAGCCGAAATCCAGGAATGGTCTAGTATAATTATACCTTGTAAAATAACAATCACTGTAGTTAATCTCAATAGAACATGTCCCAAACCATAACACACCTTAAAGGAGAAGAAAACAAAAAAACGAAAATCATATTCCAATTATAGACCATATTAAGTAATAAACACAACCACTTTTCATTTTTTGTGCGATTCTTTGCTTTCCACTGAACTCCATTGCAATGGTGATACTGTAAGTAAAATGTATGGTGGAATTGTTATGCCATATTGGGTTACGTTATGTCATTGAACATCATAGACCTTAATATATATAAAAATAACATGAAACAGTTGTATGTAACTTTATCTAGTACTTTTGTACTATTTCAGTTTTGCCAGGTTTGAATTTGGAGTCATTTGGGCTGCTGATATCTGCAAAAAATAATTAAATAAAATATGGCATAAAAGTCCACTTTACATTTCACTTACAGTATCTCAGTGTATATGGCATTCAGTAATTCGGTAAAGTAAGAATCATACAAAACAATTAATCGCATTTTTGCGAACAACTTGATTCGGTCTATAATTTTAATACAATTTTTTGCTTTCTTCCTCTATAAAGCACTTGTTCTTTTCAACATACAGCGTTTTCCGAGATTAATCTGTTTGTGTTGGTACTATTTCTCTGCAATCTATCTTCTTGAAATTGCAAACTACTAATTCGTGTATTATGCTGTAAAAACAACATAAGCTGAATGCCAAACTACAGAAGGAATGAAAATCGTTAGGTGTTTATTGGATTGACTACTAGCCGCGAACACACACTATTAACACTCAGAGCAGAGAGTCTCCACCGGTGGATGGGGTGTCTGCCTTTATTTCTCATCAAACTTCATCTAAGTGGGATTAAAAGCATATTGTTTGGCACAGTAAGTATACTTATTACTATCTGGATTAAATCTAAAACATTATCTTGAAAATAGACCAGCAGTTGTTTTCCATCCATTAGGTTGTATTTGGGGATGCAAGCAGTAATCATTAAGTGTCAGACAGGAAAGTGTTTTTTTAATAAACTAATATCTATGGCCAAATTCGTTTTGTTGAAAGCTAAGCCGAAAGTCAAATAACATGTCCTAAACTAGTTTTAAAAAGCTTTGCCTCGACATAAGAATGAACTATTAGGACCATATCGACCACACCAAAGACAGCACCTCTCTTAAAATGAATATTTTGTTTGTTTGTTAAACAGATCAATAGTATTGAGACAACATTGAACGCTTTTTAAAGAGAATGGTTTCTTTCTCGGTTAACGCCTGTCTGTCTCAGGGTTTACACTCAGAATATGGTGTGAAGCGTGTGTTTGATACCATCCTTATACAGTTTAATCGCTAGCCGTTCAATATGGTCTGTAGGTGCACAGCTCCTAGACCCTATTTTTTTAGGGCCATGCACTTAGAGTGTTAATTTACTGTCAGCCGATAAGGACATGTACAGATATTGTAATTGTAGAAGTACTGGTATTGTAAAATAAGGGTGTGACTCGCATGGGATTGTCGACAGACTGACATAGATTCACAAACATACTAGATTTACCGAGTAAAAGTGTGAGTGTGTCTTACTCTCATTACAGCCTGCCTCTAAACGCTCTCATCACGATATATTCTTTCGATCCCTCGTGTAACTTAATTACCTCTTCCAATCACATCTGCCAGATCAAGTCCGAAAATCTGGACCAATCCTTCTTAAGGATCTGGGTTTGATGGTATATTAGATTTGACATGTCGGGAGTTGCTAAATTAAATGTCTGAAAATTGGGATATAAAGCAAAGCCCACATAGTGCCTTTAACCTAAGGTATGTAGTCTCACTCAACCAGGCACTATCTATTCAAAGAAACCTCGAGTACTTTTCAACCCTTAATTCTGAATATTGAGACATAAAAATAGGCCTTACTGTTTTTGCTTATTCGTCTTTAAAACCCAATTATTGAATCACCATTAGTGGATTTGTGTTAACTCGATTTGCAAAAAAAAACAACAAAGATGTAATCAAAATCTATAAATTTAATATTTAACCATTAAAAATAAGGTGTTAAACTGTTTGTCGGAAACGTCCTGTTCCTATGAGCAGGACTTTAAATTGATGCCGCTGATAAAAAAGGAAAAAATAGAAATTAGGACTATATGTTAATAAATCCCTGACATAATATATTTTGATAGCTGTGTTAAAGTTGTAATTTAGTCACAGATAAATCTTATGATGCAGCCTATTCTCTGTAATACAGACCGTGGAGTCATTTTACATTTGTTTTGGACTTTTATACCATCAGATTTAAGTTTATCAAATAAATATAAATATAAATACAAATACAAATTTATATATAAAATATAATTCACTTTATACAGATCAATATGCTATCACCCATCGGGATTAAAACACACTACCGAGCAAGCATAAAATGTCAGTGGAGGCCGATAGCCCTACTGGAAGTCGTGGAAAACTGATGGTGGTTTAGTTATACTTCAATACTAAGGCATG
>JAUELC010273176.1:0-10277 GCA_031471745.1 Cryptochiton stelleri
AGTATTTATCATGATTGATTTTACAAGTCCAGAATAGGACTAAAGGCCTGTTCACACGGCAACATTTAAACCGGCTTGAATTTCAAAGAGGCTTAAAGCCTGTTTGATGTTGCCCGTGGCTTCTGTGTGAACTTACACTCAATGTTTTTGAGCCGGTTTCAAACGGATATCACATTCAATACTCCGTATATACAATATACGCTGAACTCATGCATCTAGGCGTCACGATGACGTTTTAAAATCTAAACCGGATTTAGCTAGTCCGTATGCACAGACACATTTTTGAGCCGACTTAGAGCCAGTTTAGACAGTGGTCGTCTGAACGGCCCTTTTTCTAAACCAGCTCAGAATCCAAACAAATTTAGATTTGGCCTGCTTAAACGGTTTTTGTGTGAACGGGCCTAAAGTCCATAGCTCCTGATAGACTTGTCAGATATAATTGCAGTGCACCTTCAACTAAACTAAAATACTAGTGTAAGTCCGTGCATCATCAAAGACAAGTAGGCCTACGCATTGCAAATTTAAAGCTTATTTAATTGTATACACTATACAAAAATAAATTTTGTACATTTACAGCCAAAATCAGTAATTTTTTGGAACAGTTATTCAAATTGCAGATCTACACCAATCTTTATTAATTATATATTATATCTATAATTTATAACTATTGTTAATAAGACGTTTTGAAGATGGCACGCATCTTCTGAAAGGGCAAAAAAACATAAAAATAAAGTCAGTCGGAGAAGATAAAGAAACCACACAGAATGTTCCAAAAATGGTCCTGAATATGCGGAAATTTCCCATTGTCTTGTTAGAGCCACAACAAGCATAGAACTGTATGGTAGACATTTTCACTCCTCAGGTCATATATGGGTTGTATCTCCAAAAACTTACAATTATAAGAATATTTTTATTTGAATCGAACCAAAAATAGGATGTCACTTAACATATAATTATTATGAAGGCGTATGGTGAATATTTATTGAATACTAGAAAATGTTACGAAGACACTAACGATGTGACAAAAATACTCCACCACATAATTTCATGCGCAAGGCTCTTGCAAGATAATGAAACAATTCTTCTTATCAAACATCCCTAGGTTGTTTCTGTCTCCGTAAACTATACCATGGGGGGTCACCGTCGCAAAATACCACCGAAAAATGCGTAATGTTAATCGCCAAATATTTTGACCTAATTACCTCGCGGATTCATACCAAAAATTTAGAAATCCAACTCGCTTTGAAGCTAAATAACATTTAAATCAACGGCTTTCCTTTTATTAGCCTACGACATGTTGCATATAAAAAAATATAGTGGTATTTGTATGTCATTTAAAGTTAAAGTAGATCCGATGATGTCATCTACGTGCACAAAAACAACAACACATGTCGAAGTAGATCTATACGACTTATCTCCCATGTCCAAAATGAACTGCATAACTGCCCAGATTAGTTTAACGAAGGGAAATGGTTGTGGAGGGCCAACTTGACAATTCTTCAAACTATTTTTTACCATTTTTTTAAACCGCCTGATTAAGACATTTTTTTTACTAACTTTATTGTTAAGATTTCTCCCCTTTCAATCTTGTGTAAACACTCAGCAGTTATTGCGTTCCAGTCGGTTCTTAGTGACAAATCTCTAGCACAGTCTGTTGAAACGAAATAGTCGCTAGGGAATATGGCTAAAATGTAGTTTGTTAACCGTGCTGGAGAAACAGACGGACCTTTCAACGTGGTTCCTTTTTGTGTTCTTGTATGATTTGCTTTGCTTAAAATATAAACCAGGTTTAATTTTATATCCTCTTTTGTTCTGTGAAATGTAAAATGGTTTAAATTCAATACACCTTTAAACAAGTACTCACCCCTGAACTGCACACACAAACGTCTATAATTTTTGGCAACTTGTAGGTAGTAAAACGAATTGTAGCTCTACTAAAGCATGCATCGCTGCATGACACATAATGAAATAACCATGAATATGCCTCAACGTTATAAACAAACGAAAGAAACAATACGTAGGTCAAAGATAAATAAAAGTGATGAACACAAACAAGCCCATTAAGTTTAGTTTTTATTATTTATATCAATTGTGTAAAAACTTCATTTCTGGTATATTTTATATAAAATAAATGTAGAGAAAAACAAAATCGCTAGAATATTAACTTTGTGAATGTTCAATGTTCGTGTGGGGTTGTTTTTTTTAAAAATTAAATTCAGTATTTATTATTTAAATAACGAAGTTTATCCTTCCCCTCCACTGGGAATTAAAGCAAACTGAACTAATTCGTTTACAGCGTCTGACATTATACCAACATCGCTTAATCCTTCTGTGGAATCAAGAAAATGAAATGGCCTGCCTTCGTTAATGGTGGGTAGTTTTTCTTGAGATGAAATTGGCGACGACAAAGACAAATGTGAAGGAGTTTTGGTTCTTGAGTCAAGACTCTCGTCTTCTGAGCTAGCTACCTCGATGCGAGGTGAAGGTCTTAATGGCGGCTGAGCGTCTTCCATGGAAGCAGAAGTTAATCCTGAAGTACTTGAAGTCACATCAGCTTGATTTAAGGTTAGTCTCTCTGAGGGACTTGGTTCTTCTGACGCTCCTACATTGCCTTGATCGCCAGGCATGCCATCGCGTAACTGATTGGAAAACCCGAAATTATCAAACATTTGCAGCAAGGAGTTTTCCGAGGGTTGGCGACTAACGTCTGCCATGTAATTCCTGTCACTGCTGGCATTACTGTGGACACTGTCCTCTGTCATGTCTGATGAACTAGTTTGTCCGCGCCAATTCCTCCGTCTTCCTCCAACTCCATGAATTCTATCAGTATTATCCACAGTTAGCTGAGATCGTGTATCGAAGGATATTAGATCCCGATTCTGGTCAGACCTTGTTTCCTGTGGTAAGTGAGCGTCACGAGAAGCCTGTAATGGAAGGAAACGTAATAGTATAATTAAGAGTCTTCAATGGCAAATATTTAACACATAGCAATTGCAACTGACTGAATGGTGATTTGTCTGTACCAGAAGTTGCTGAAGACTGGTGTAACTATCGACCTATCATTTGTTGATACAGAATATATAAGCTTATGTGAGGTTGAATAAAAAAACTGACGAAAAAAGTCAAGCTGCTTGACCGTGTTTGGTCGCGTGCCATGTGGAAACAGACCACCATTACCTCTAGCGTTTTAGGGTCGAAAGTAGTCCTTGAAATTAAAAGTGGTTTTTCTTCTTTATTTTTTTTCTCCACTAGCAAATTGGTTTTTAGTGGACTTGTTGGTATCGGGTTGGAGCATTTGAGTCAGGGTTTATGGCCAGTGTGTTATATTAGTATATATAGGTAAAATTTGGTGGATGCACACAGTTGAGGGATAGGTTATTCGGCTCCACTTTCATCTTGAATTTGACCTGGGATGACCCCTATCAGCTGTGACACTGGCTAGTTTGAAAATTCACTGGTCATGCCCTGTCAAGATTTTAACTCGAAACTTGGGAAAGACAGATTAAGGTAATTGCCAGAGGTTTTTGTCCAACGAAAGTTTGGGAGTGAGTTAAAAGGCCAAACGTTAACATTACGGCATATGGAAAATTAATGGTGGTCTGAGGCCATATGGGAAGTGTCAATGTCCGATAAGAAGGAAAACCTTGAGAACTCGTCGGGTGAAATTCCGCTTTTCTTCTCGCCAATTATTTTCTTATTAAACCATACCTAAGCGAAGCGATCAAAGCACCATCAAATTCCCCAGAATCGAAATCCAGCGTGAGATATGGACCACAAAGTTTTGAAGCGAGAAACGACCGGCGGAATTTCGCCGGCGTTTGACGAGTTCTCAAATGTTTTCCTTCTTATCAGAGATATGCACTTCCCATTGAGCTCATATTGAATAGAGGCCAGGGTACCTTGTGTAGAATGAGCGTTAACCAATAAAGTTCATAGTTTTTGGTCGCTCAAGATCACGAATTTAACCCAAGAATTCACAGGTTTGCTACTTGCCGCGATATAGCTACAATAGACTGATCCGGCTAAAAATAACAAATCGATAGACCTATATTACTATCGTTTAATTAGTCATCCGATCGCCGATTATTTTTTTCGAATCGACAGTTACTCGACCTAAGTATAAAAGGCTCAATTTTATTCACTTTGTAATTGACATGGTTTTTGACCTTGTATGTAATGACTAGGCATTTTCAATGACTTAGTGAACCCCAAAGCGAGACCGCTAAACTTTGGCCTGATCAATCTACCTCTAACGCCATTTTAGCTCTTCACGTGACTTGACTCTCCAGTTATAATTTGTCCATTCAACTTAATGTTATGATAAATAGTTCTATGGTATTTCCCTATTTCTCTGCTGTTACCTGTTCTATGTTGTTTTTTTGGTGTGATATTCACCTTATATCATATAGGATACGTTCACCTCCATGATACGCAACTTTTGTCTCTTGTGCCAAATATGGCGCAAATGGCCTTTAAAATGGCAAATCTGTACACAAAAGCCGTAAATCGAAGAGTACAGAAGTAACTTCAGATATGCGACTTGGAACAATAATGTTACTCGACGTGTCGAGTGTGCATTAGAGACCCGGGTCTCGCGGAAGATAAACAATAGCAATTAGTGCATAAAGAGCAACTGATCGCCGGGTTTTTAGTACTGAATAAGTCGTGTTTTGGGGTGGGCGGGAGGTAGTTATGTCCCCTTGTTTGTTACTATGTATCTAGTACGGAGCAGCCTCTGCTCTCCAGTACATAATAAGGAAGGCTTGTTACAATTTATGTAGTGCGGAGCAGTGGGGAGCAGGCGGTAGGCTGTGGCAGTGGTATGATGACTTCATAGCGATGACGTCATGGTTATGACTTCATAGTGATGACATCATGGGTATGACGTCATTAGGTCATGGTGGTGTGATGGGGTGGTGATGACGTCGCAATCGTCTGCTCGATCCACTGAGAGGCATTGAGTGATTTAAGGCGTGTAGGGCTTAATGTTGGAAAAAATACATTAATCAAGACAGAAGTGCAAAGAATTGTCAAGACTTTTCGTAAGATATTGAGGGTCCTGAGAAGGAACTTTGGAATAGTTACAAAAAAAAAAATAAAATAACTAAATATAGCAATCAAGACAGAAGTGCAAAATACATGGAAACACTCTGTCGTGAGATATGGATGGCCTTTGGAATGGTGGGTATTCACACCTGGCCACTGCTTCTGCCGTAGCCACGTCTTCCATGCACAACATTGCTTGTTGAAAGCCACTGCCGGTTGTGCGTGGTGGATTGAGAAACACCTCTCACACCGGCTGACTGGAAGACATTCTTTCGGTAGCCCATGGAGGGGGTTTTGACAGCATCTAAGAAACATGAATTCTCCACCTGGGGTCTCCGGACTCCAGATAAAAAGGATATCCCTGCCGCAGTACTGGCGTTCACAGACAGCCGTTATCCACCTTGATACACGGAGCTAAAAAGGGACTTCAAACGGTGGTGGGAAAGAGGTAAATTGTTGAGAAAGTGGTAAATTGGGCCGGCTGTTGTTTTGGACTGATGCTGCTGGTCATGGTCTCTTAATCTCAGGCTGTCTCCATCTTCTCCGTCTTCAGGCAGATCGTGGTGAGAGGTGAGTGATCCGTGATGAGTGAATAAAGATAGTGGTCTTCTGCTGCTTTTTTTTAATGAGGCTGGTAGGATTTACAAAAGCGTGGTTTGAAGAGCGTGGACCACAGAGGAAACAGCCATCATTTTCTGGTAGCTGATTTGTCAACTCCATTGTTTTTCTTGAATTTTTTAATCCGTTTTTTGCAAAAAAGTGAACCAAGGGTAAATTTAACGAGGGCAAGAGGTGATATCTGATTGGTCATTTAATCAGTGGGTGACTGCGGATTGATCGGTGTTGTGGTCCACTGAGCGCAATGGCGATCTCAAATGTCTCAACAGTTTCTTTTTTCACTTACAGCGACATGGTGATCCACAGAGAACATATTGCACACTCAGCGATGGCTAATTTAGAAAGAAGTCAACATGCTTTTTCACATGGCAGTATTAAAATCACACGCACATGGTGTTGTTGACCGGTACTTGTTGAGAAAGAGGTAAATTGTGCTCAAACACTCACAACAATCCACTTAAACAGTACAAATCTAGGCTCAAACGCGAACACGCTCCACTTCAAGGTTGTGACGTCACATTCCAAAACCACAGCTGTGGTTATGACGTGGAATGAGATGACGTCCCGAATGACTTTTTCTTTTTCTTTCCATGACTCTATTATGTGTGTTTATCGTGTAGGATCACTCAAGTGAATGGGGATCTAAATAGAGGTATGCATAAATATAGTGTAGTTTATTTTTAGTAGTAGTATTAAGATTACAGTATAAAACAGGGTAAAAAAATCAGCAGCCTAAGTCAGAATCTCTTCACTACCTCCTGCACTTGAGATCTCTCTACCTTGCTGACCAGCCTAACCACATACCTGACCAAAAGGAACCAACAACACCACCGTGCCTTCATCCTCGGGAAAGAGGAAGAAGAACTGTCTAGCGCAGTCACATACAATTTCCCAATAATTATAACTAATGAAATTGACCGCAAAGAAAAATAAAAGACCAGCAAATTTGATATAACAATAACAATATTTATTACAAAAAGAAATAAGATAATAATAATAATACAAGCATTAATATATACAACTGTATACAGTGTGTTTGTTACTCACAAGGAATAATGAATGGGAGCAAAGTCTAGTTCACAAAATAAAACTTTGGCCTCGTAAATGGTTCTGGATGTTGAAAAATCTTCTCTGGGATTATTGACCCACGCAGGGAATAATAATACCGATATACAGTCTATATCCAGGAAGGCTAGTAGATCTCTATATGGGCGGGAACTCCGGCAACAGTCCGTTAAACTTCAGATGTAGAAAAAATCCAGTATACCATAATAACACAGTGTCTATAAAGATCTCACTTCAGAAGACGTACATTCACGTGCATAGAAGTTCCTCAAAGGATACTAGTATTTAAATGTCTCTTGGACAGGAGAGGGCACAAAGTATAAACATAAATTACTGGTAAGAAACCAACGTAGATATTATACGTAATGAACTGCAGCAGCACATATGCTCAGGAATAACAAGCTCCAATACATGTAAGTACTCAGGGACACAAACAAAAAGCTCTCCCACACATACACTGTTCTCAGTAACACAAAGATAAAGCTCCCCAGAAACTGGTTGGTCAGCTAAATATATAGGCTGAGAGAACTTTCCAGAATACGACATCATAAGAAAATAGCATAACAATGCAGCATACATATATTGTCAACAAAGTTTGAAAAACAAAAGTGTTCCAGATTATTCTCTAGAAAAACAACTATAGAGATGTAACCTGCAAACAGTAAAAGATACATACAATGCTTTCAGAACATTTTACCAATTGAATATTAATAGAATGGGCGTGTCTCAGTCAGCTGACTGAAAACTTACAACAATAGAATTTGTTATATAGCTGTCAATCAATACAAAATGAAAAGTACATGCAATGTTTAAATGCTTATACATAACAGTGGTCAAGTTTCTTTCTTATATTGTTAACATGGTCAGATTGACAGGTGTCTTATCACATCACAACCGATTAAATTGATAACAGCGCCAGTGTTAAGGGTTAAGGACGCCAATACTTCTCTGGTACAAACTCTTACATTAGACCGTTTGTGTGTTAAAGACTGGTATTATCGAGATAAAACATAATCAAACGGGTATTTTTGTAAATGACAAGTTGGGAGAAGATCTGTTAAGTTACTAATATCAGCGTCGATTTGTAACATCGATTTACTTCCCTCTGCTCGGTATGCCTCTGGTTGGTCTTCTCCCTTGAATCGTGTTGTTCAAAATTTGGAATAAATAAGTCAATTCTAGCGACCCCCACAATAAGATTTCAAATTGATTTTAAATGTCATTGTAATCGATCAATAGGGACAACCATTTTGTTCAAAGGTTAGTATAATTGCAAAACATACGATAAACTAATCCTTAAACTACAATTATCCCGAACAATACACATCTAGCCTGTTAATTTCTCCTATTTTTATTATACATGTATGTTCATTACTTACTGCACAAGGAACTACGGTTTCTACCATAAAATAAATTTCTTAGTATTCTTTTTGGTATTATTCCTCTTATATCTTTAACTTGGTTACAGGCCATTTCCATAATAGCTTACATGTACATCTATAACTTATACATGTTCTCTAATAAACATATACACAATCGCCTTCATTGAATATATTAATATTTTGACACCATGACAGACTATATTAGAGAGTGTCGAACGCCTGTCATTTATTTTCATCGTCTTATTCATTGCCCGTAGTTTTTAATCTCAGAATGACAAAAAGATAAAATTGTGATAAAGTCAAATTCTATGTTGAAAGGCAATGAATCCTTCTCGATGTGAGCCCAGTAGTCGCCTACAGTCCCATCGATCCAGGACCAGTGAAAAAACGCGACGGTTTACGGCCATGTTACACTTGTGTGTCACCCACGATTGAAATGCGTATGATTGATAAACATATCAAATGTAACAGCATTCCAACAAGTTGTATCTTAGTAGCGACCCTTCTGGCTCCTGGCAAAATTCACTTGTATCCTTAAGCCGATAGACCCGTTAAACATGCATGAAGACAATCCCCCTCCCCTCATCGTCTTCTTTCAATATCAACCCGTCGTTCGGAAAGTTTACTGTTCAACCCTTCATTTGCCCTACTATCTAACATAGAAAATCGTGTGTAACAATAAAATACTAAAAAGCTCCATATATATTTATTCGATGCATTATTAAGCATGTGACAAGGTGTTGACATTGTACAACAATATAACATCATGTTAACATGACAATCTAGCCTACATGAAGCACGAGCAATGAATATTCATCACTACGATAATCCTGATAATGTTGTTCTGATCAGAAGTTGTCATGGGAGAGTAGTAAATAACCTTAATATAAATCGATATACAGTTCAAGGTTAGAGATTTGACCGTAATCGAAAAGATCATCTACTAGCCGTTAATCCATTGTTCAGGTACAATACCCTTTTGGTACATAATGCTTCTTTTAACAATAATTCCAAACAATGATTAGCTCTATTGATTACTTTCGTTTTATTATTAAAAGTTGGAATCAAATTAGGTGGTGGTATTGGTTCAGCAACTCTACCTCTATCAGATTCACGGTATTTTCACACCAATTATGTCCGCTTCATTTATAAAAAAAAACATATAAGTATAAACAATCTGTATGCTAATCAATTCTAGGGATGGTTTGATAATAAATTGAAATTCCTCTTTCTTTAGAGTAGTCACTATACACTGTCATTTGAAGAAAACCCCGCAATAAATGATTAGAGTCATATCTTAACTCGACTACACGATATAGTATACTTTAGTTTGTTGTAGAAGTTAAGATGTGGGATCAAGTGGATCAATATAAACAGCTTAGTCACTTGATAGCGTGGAATAATGAATTAGAAACGTATATATCTGACACATAGATCGGACACCTGTTGACCTGAACGGCCCAATGGGGTCTGTAAGTCTGTGTGGAGGAAAGGTTGGAAATATAGCATCGCCAGGCGAGTGACGATCAAGGCGATAGACCAGCAATCTATCCATAACGATGAACAAAAGCTTTGCAAAAGGCCCTGTTTCAGCAAGTCATTTTCAATGAGTACTCCATAATAGAATTGGTTATAAGGTTGATTGTTGTCGATGTTGCATTTGCGTCAAAATGACGAAAAAAAGTGATGAGGTTTAATTGTACAAGAATAGCGAAAGGGATCAATTTATGTAAATTGTAAAGCATATGTCCGAGTCTGTGTCATTTCTGTATCGCCTATTCAATAAACACCACGTTATATCACCAAAGCATATTCAATGTCATGTTAGCAAAAACTAGCTATAATTAGAATTGTAAACGAGTAAGAAATGAAGGTTTTGTTCTAGCAGCATGACGTTATTCACCTGGTGCTGATCGTTTCAGGTTTAGTGTGGGGATTTGACCTGCCATCCCATCCTTATAACACCCTTGAGGTGTTCTCGACAGGTTTTATATAAGCTTTTTATCACAATCAAGTAACAAGCAGTCTCTTGGTTAAAACAAACGTGTCCTAAAATGAGATGAATTAAGTCAGGCTGTTTGTAATCGAGCAGATTTATTCCAGCTCATCAGATTGTCTCGTACAGATTTAATGAATACAGATGGATAACAGACGGAGTAGAAAGGA
>JAUELC010273379.1:0-10276 GCA_031471745.1 Cryptochiton stelleri
TGGTCTTCATTTTCCTGGAGATTGTTTAATACAGCACTTAAGAAACACTTAAAAGACCAGCACTCTCCGGCACTCTTAGACGTGTTTAATCAGCACTTTATTATCAAGACTTTACCGTGACATCGCCATTTCACTCGGTTGTGTTTTTGGTTCTGAAATAAAAATAACACGGGTTGATTCTCGGTGGCGAAATGCACATTTTCTCTTTTACTAGGCTCCCTAAAAGTAACAACAAAATCGGATCCAAGTCAAGCCAGCGCTCCGGGATAACTTTAGATCCCGGACATGTCAACTGTTGAAGCAGTCAGAGCCGAGTCCTTCTCGTTACTGCGAGTTAAATACAGTTAGAACCATGGGGATAATAAATGTCTTCTGTGGGAGACAAGTACTAGGAAATATATTTTGACGGAGACTATTCCATTGTGGCAGACAGATGACAAGCGACAGTATTGCCGGTACATTTGCAATGTGATTCTTCGTGCCAGGCAGAAATAATTGCACATTTGGAGTTTATTTTTTATTTTCTGCATTAAGGGATTGTTACACGTATACGTGTATTTCTGGGGAAATTTAACTACCGTCATAAAATAGGCCAGCAATTCTAGTCTCTAATCTCTTCTCATCTTGTTCTATACACAAAATGCTATGGCTGATCTGCGGGGAAATTTTGTATGACTGTTATTTTGACTATTGCGCATCTTTGTACCGAGTGCAGTGCTTGCATGGTCCACAGAAGACTCGTATTAAATATGGTAATAAACAGCGAAACATGAGGGCTTAGAACTACATAAGTTCCTAACACAATGATTGTTTTTCGAGGGCATCGATATTCCCAGGCTATCTAAACACACCAGGTATAACACTGTGACTCTCTCCCTAACAATAAACTCTGGCTTCTGGTATATCCAGGGTCAGTAGTATAGTCAGGTTTCTCGAATATCAGAGACCAGTAAACTCAGGTTTCTGGTATATTCAGAGGCCAGTAAACTCAGGTTTCTGGTATATTCAGGGTCAGTAGTATAGTCAGGTTTCTCGAATATTCAGAGGTCAGTAAACTCAGGCTTCTGGTATATTCAGGGTCAGTAGTATAGTCAGGTTTCTCGAATACTCAGAGGCCAGTAAACTCAGGTTTCTGGTATATTCAGGGATCAGGATATTCACATTTCAGGTATATTCAGATATCAGTATACACTTGTTTCTGGTATATTAATATATCAGTATACACCTGTTTCTGGTATATTCAGATATCAGTATACACCTATTTCTGGTATATTCAGATATCAGTATACACCTGTTTCTGGTATATTCAGAGATCAGTATACACCTGTTTCTGGTATATTCAGATATCAGTATACACCTGTTTCTGTTATATTCAGAGATCAGTATACACCTGTTTCTGGTATATTCAAATATCAGTATACACCTGTTTCTGGTTTATTCAAATATCAGTATACACCTGTTTCTGGTATATTCAGATATCAGTATACACCTGTTTGTGGTTTATTCAGATATCAGTATACACCTGTTTCTGGTATATTCAGATATAAGTATACACCTGTTTCAGGTATATTCAGAAGTCAGCATACTCGTGTATTTGGTGTATTCAGAGGTCAGCATACTCATGTTTCTGGAACAGTCAGAGGTCAGCATGCTACGGTTTCTTGTATATTTATAGGTCAGGAAAATCATGTGTTTGGTATATTTATTGGTCAGTGTACTAACGTTTCTGGTATATTCAGATGTCAGCGAACTCTTGTTTCTGCATGGTTGAGGTCAGTTTAAGCAGGTGTCTGGTACCTGGTACATTTAGAATTCAGGAAACTCAGGTTTCTGGTATATTCAGATGTCAATATTTTCAGGTTTCGGTACATCCAACAGTGAGTATACCCAGGTTTCTGCTATATTCAGATGTCCGTGTACTTAGGTTTCTGCTGTATTCAGATGTAAATATGTTTAGGTTTCGGGTATATTCAGATGTCCGTATACTTAGGTTTCTGGTATATTCTGATGTCAATGTATTCAAGTTTCTGCTATATTCAGATGTCAATATATTCAGGTTGCTGGTATTTTCAGATGTCAATATAATCAAGTTTCTTCTATATTCAGATGTACATACATGTATATTCAGGTTTCTGGTATATTCGGATGTCATTATATTCAGGTTTCTGCTATATTCAGATGTCAATATAGTCAGGTTGCTGGTATTTTCAGATGTCAATATATTCAAGTTTCTTCTATATTCAGTTGTACATATATTCAGGTTTCTGGTATATTCGGATGTCATTATATTCAGGTTTTTGCTATATTCAGATGTCAATATAGTCAGGTTTCTGCTAAATTTCGAATCAGATTTATTGTACTTCGGTTTCGATACATCCAACAGTGAGCATACTTAGGTTTCTGCTATATTCGGATGTCAGTATGTTCAGGATTCTGGTATATTCAGAAGTCCGTATAATCAGGTTTCTTTGTGTATTTAGATGTCCGTATAATCAGGTTTCTTTGTGTATTTAGATGTCCGTATAATCAGGTTTCTTTGTGTATTCAGATGTCCGTATAATCAGGTTTCTTTGTGTATTCAGATGTCCGTATAATCAGGTTTCTTTGTGTATTTAGATGTCCGTATAATCAGGTTTCTTTGTGTATTTAGAAGTCCGTATAATCAGGTTTCTTTGTGTATTCAGATGTCCGTATAACCAGGTTTCTTTGTGTATTTTGATGTCCGTATAATCAGGTTTCTTTGTGTATTTTGATGTCCGTATAATCAGGTTTCTTTGTGTATTCAGATGTCAATATATTCGGGTTTATCGTGTGTTCGGATGTCAATATAGGCCTATTCACGCTCAAGTGTAATCCCCTTACATCAGCTGTAGTCCTTGACACATTGTAATAGATAGCTGCTATGAAGTCAACTGTGTGTTTCATATAAAAAGTTGCCTATTTCCACTGTGGTAGTTTCCCGATCTGATGGACTAAGTATGGATTAATTGCTTCTCTAGGATATCAGAACTAAAAACAAAATCCATTCATAATTAATTGCTTACCAATGATATCAGAACTAAAAACAAAATCCATCCATACAGTGCGAAAAACGTAAAAGGAACAAATCTGTAGTTAAGGTAAAAACAGCTTAATCAAACTGTATAATTTTCTGATTAAAATCAACAAAAAATATATACGTGGAGATATTTGAAGGATAGCACTTCATACACTTGACTTATTACGCGCATGGAAACACGTGGGTTGGAATAAATATTTACGAGACGATTTAATCAGCTAATACAACATAACCAAATTTAAACAATGCTACAATTAGATCAGAGGAAATTTAAATGTGAATAATTAAAGAGCCGATAATGTTTATATAACACCTATAAATAATGACGACATTAAAGTTGATTGGAAAAGCTATTTTTTTTTTTCCAGAAATTATGTAATTGGATTATTATTTATTGTCGATACTACTTAGTGAAATATCTTATTTTTTTAACATGCATAGTTAAACTACATTATTCGACTTGATAACCACTTGAATTGTCAGCTTTTAAAGCGATAACTTATTTGTTTTAAACGGTCAAATTGACTCACTATAGTTATATTGATCTTGTATGTAATACCTAAGCATTTTTAATGATTTAATAAACTCCAAAGCGAGACCGCTGACACTTACTCAATCGACCCATGACGCCATTTCAACTCGTCGCGTGACTTGAATCTCCAGTTGTGATAAAACACGCTGAAACGGAGGTAAAAAAACAGAGGTAACATTAAGGATTGTAAAATAAATTGTAAAAAAATATAAATAATAGGAAATAAATATTCCTTTATTAAATAATTAAATGAATAAAAATCAAATAATACATATATAAAGGATAAAAGCAATATATTTTTAAAAAAAATAAAAATAAAAATAAATAAATAAAAAAATAAATAAATAAAAATAAATAAATATGTATGTAAGTAAATATGTAAGTAAATATGTCAGTAAATAAATAAATAATAATATTAAACTAAAAATAAATATATGGTAGAAAGTACATTATTAAATAAATAGGTAAAAATACAACTCAATACAAGGAGTAAGAAATAACATAAATAAAATTTAAAAAGTTTTCTTAAAATATGCTTTGACAGCAGCCTCGAAAAGTGAAAACTGGTTAAAAGTATCTACCCTACTCTCACTAATACAAGTGTTACAGGCTGTAAGAGCTCTGTTAAAACAGAACATTTCCTTACATTTATTCTACTCCTCTGGAGTGGTCTTATTGGGATATAAAAATGACATTGTGCTAAAAGATATGGACAATTAAAACGGTTATTTAAAATGCCGTGGATAAAAGTAACATCCAGAAGTTGCCTTCGCTTTTGCAAAGTTTGTAGATTAAAATAAATACAGACTTCTACATATCCATGGGATTTAAAATCTACATTAGCCTTGAAACATAAAAACCTGGTAAAACTCTTTTGCACGCGTTCAATCTTTAGAACTGCCGACTTGGTATGGGGCGACCACACCACTGAGGAGTATTCCAAACGAGACCGAACCAGGGACATATGCAGAGTTTTAAAAGAGTCAATTGATCTCCTCAGTGGTGTGGTCGCCCCATACCAAGTCGGCAGTTCAAAAGATTAAACGCGTGCAAAAAAGTTTTATCAGATTTTTATGTTTCAAGGCAAATGTAGATTTTAAATCCCTTGGATATGCAGTGATTGTTATTGTTTCTTGCCAATGTCGTCAGGGGTTTTTCCATCACCCATGGGACTGGCACGTCATGTGAGTGAAATAACCTTACTGAGTAAAACCCCAATCAAACAAACAATACATTATTGTGACAATTATCGCTCTTGTCACCTGGAAGATAATCGTTGTGAGGTAGGGTACCTCGGTCATGTTTCTGTAAGGGTCTTTGCTTACACTCGCATCTTAATTTGCTGTTTTATATTTATTGGCACATTTATCACTCAGTTTTTGCCTTTAATTGCCATAATTATCACTCAGTATTTGCCATTAATTGCCATAAGTATCACTCAGTTTTTGGCATTAATTGCCATAAGTATCACTCAGTTTTTTGGCATTAATTGCCATAATTATCATTCAGATTTTTGCCATAAATTGCCATAATTATGGCTCTCATCCAAATGAAGGTAATCACTGTAGAGTACCATTAAGGCTTGGATCCTCGTCTTCTCTCTGTTTTGTTGCTTTACCGTTTATTGACACAATTATCGCTAAGTGTACCTACTTGCAATAGTCATCGCTATTATTATCCAGTTTGTTTCGTTTAGTTGATTTTGAATATGGTACAAGGTTACTTCACTTATAGAAGACGGCGATATCTCTTTTAGCGTAGGCGAGTCCATGTATGCTGTCCGCTGACTTGAAGGCCTCGGCCTAAATGTAGGTCTATAAAACACCCGGTCCGATATCCCACCCAGTCGCATTTTTCCTACACGTTCTCTCAATGTCTCCCTCTTTATTCTGTGATGGGTCATGGTTCAGTGGGTAGAGCATTTGCCTAAATTAAATCCCTTCAATGTACGGCGCGGTTTAGAGGCCCATTGTCCGTCAGAGGGTAGTGTACCAGTGACAGCGGAAAAGGCGGGGTGATTTTATCGAGGCTTCTCTCGGTTCCTATCAAAACACAGGGCAGCAGGGCAAAGTCGTCATATAAGTGAAACACCGTTAGGAGGTTTCTGTATGTTATATTAGACGTTATTTAACGAGAACCCGTGGATTGTAATGAGAACCTTATTCTCACTTTACCCCACTCAAGGTTATTAAAAGTTGTTCAATTAATAAGAACTCAAGTAGATTTTATTTGTGCTGTTTCCTGCTTCCACGTAACCATTATTCCCCTAAATAAAAGAATGACAAAACCAGCCTTCTAGGTTATTTGGCCCCTTTAGACAGCAGCTACAGGGATTATTTAATAAGAACTTTTCTTTACCGTGAATATTATCTCTAGTCAATTAATTTGTTTCTGGCGAGTGAATTTCTAAATCAATACATGAGAACTACGGACACATTTCTGCGATTTTTCATGGAAAATAAATGCATGCTAGAGCGATCTGTGTAGATATAGGCTTACGTTTTGCGCACGAGCACATAGCGACGCCACAGAACGTTTGCAACGTGTTACAACTTCTGGGGTTGAATTATCGGAGGGGAGGGGGGGTTATTGTGAAACGAAGGCGTTTTGTTTTCCACATACGGCCTTTCGTCTGTAGATTACATTATCCCCTGGTATTTATTGCATGAAAATCTTGTCACCTTGCAACTAGATTTGGCCGCATAGTTTATGAGACAATATCCCCACACAGATGATGGCAACACAAACTTCCTAAATTATCATGAAAATTGATCTAACGCGTTAATATTTACTAATTGCTGCATATTTTGTCGACTGTGGAGAGTAACAATGAGAAGTAAACATTCCTGTACGAACCATAGACTCCAGGGGAAATATAGGCATGATCAATTGTGAAAGAGTAAAAATGGAATGGAGGATTTAAAAAAAAATAACTTTATGGACAAAATTGTATATGCACGTACATTATTAAGGACTAAAGCCATTACTGTTATCGCAACTCTCTATAAGCCGTGAGATCATATGAACATATATTCGTACAGCTATCCTCAGTTTGTTTGTTCATTTGATAAATGTTTAACGTCGTACTCAAGGTTATTTCACTTATATGACGACGGATTATCCACTTCTTGCCCTGTCACTTAAAACGAAGGAAAATCTGTATGAAACCTCGTAAAAACCACCTTGGCGATAGCCGGAGTCATCTGGTGTGACTCCCTCATATACGTGAGGGTGATTCGTGTACGTACCTGTAAACTATTCACTTCAAATGTAATTCATAAACACGAGCAATAAGTTGCCCTCCTAGGTTTAATTCCTCAGTATGAGTGAAAAGGGTCATGGAGTTACGACAGTTTTAATGACGCGTGCCTTCGTCTGTATTTATTATAAGTTCCTCGTATACAAAGATGAATGAATCTCTCTTATTTTACTCTCTCTTTCTCTTCTCTCTTACCCAGTGTAAGCATTTGATGTAACCGCAAGCCTACTACCCCCTCTCCCTCCCCAATCAATCCTGGCTCTCTTTTAAAAATTGATTCATTAACGTCTTTGTTCGTCCCACGGTGTAAGATGGGAAATGGTTTTGACTCAGCCTTTATAAAATATAAGAGACAGAAGAATCAATGTAGCAGGTAAAGGGAAGTACGCGGTCTGATGCGTGTCTGTACGTACGGCGGTTTTATGGGACACAAACGTCATAACGCCATGACGTCGTATAATGCGCTGAGGAGAAAACTATTGGAACCGTCCACACTTCTCAACGGAATGGTTGAACATAGTTGACAGAATATTCATAGTGACATCAGAGCTTTGCCATTAATCTCACCTGATTTAGTATTTGATGTGACAGAACACGACACCATAACACTCCGTGAGCCTTCTTGTTGCCATTACGGTATATAGGTTAGAGGGTTGTTCGTGTCAGACAATAGTTCACACTGGAAACTAGTTCAGGTCACATCTGTCTGTGTCTTTACTGATTTTATAACGTGCGTAGACCTCAGTAAATTTATTACATAATCAATCATTCTCAATTGTTTTGCAGAAGGCATTATGAAGAAACTAACGCCCTGTAATGAAAAAGTTCACAAAGTATGCATTTTTATGACGCGTGTTATTGTCTTCATTTATTCTCAAGTTTTTGATACCCAGATGAATGAATCTTTTTTACGGATATTTTCTCTTTCTCTTTACCGTCAAAATATTTAATGCAACCCATGCCCACGAAAACTCGATTCAACAATGTGTTGATTCGATCCCGGTGAAGGATTGGAAAAGACCGTAGCATCATTTTAAAGAGCAATAATTGTTAGATCCTATGTAATAGGTTATTAAGCCAAGTTCACACCATGTGACAAGTCAATGTAATTTGTCATATGCGATACAATCGAACATGTGAAGTATCGATGTGGTTTCTGTTGAATTGAACTAATCCAATCAAGCTCTATGTCTTTTCGAGTCATGAAGTCGACTTAAACTGCTCCTTTTGAAACAAAACAAAAATAGCACCATGGCGTCATATGATGTGCCTTGAAGAAAACTATGGTATTGGCCAAACACTTCTCAGCGTATTTAGTGGAACATGACTGTATGAATAGAACGACAGTAGCGTCAGGGCTTGGCCATTTCCACCTCATTTAGTATTTGATGTGAAAGAACACGACACGAAAACACTGTTTGCCAGCTGTTTTTGCGTCTGTAGCCATTCAGGTATATAGGTTCGAGGATTGTTGGTATCAGACAATAGTTCATAATGGGAACCAGCTCATCTCACACCTGTTTCTTATCTTTTTTTATAACATGGGTAAATCTCAGTGAATTGTATATGTTGTTATAAATAATAAATCATTTTCAATTATTCTATAAAAGTGCAACAGGAAATAATGGTGTTTTTTTAATTCCTTGGACCATGTTTGATCTCTCATGACAACATCACCTCATATTTCAAAATTATATTTCCAACTCATCCTTTGTTGTTCTGATGCCCTTTAAGCGCGATTCTCTCAGTTATTGTATTGCCAATACTTTAAAGAAGCTCCTAGTTGTGTACAAAACCAAACTAGTCCATAAACAATTGTGCCGTTCAGTCATGGAGTTGGTACTTTAGCTTGCGGGACATTTGTAAGCGAGATAGAACATCACATATTTGACAAAATCAATATGACTTGTATACAGCTTCACGTCATTTTGCGGCTGCTACGTCTTAATTACTGAACTAGAATTGTAAAAAGACAGAATCCTGTTTCATGTGAGGCAGAATTGCATACATCCGTTTAGATATGTAACCTATTCCTGCATATTAAATGTGACAGCTTATTAACCTTATGAACTCGTCTGTTAACTGTATAAGTTAGTATTACTGGTAAGATATTGAATTTATTAACAATATGCCGTAGTTAATTTCCACAACAGATGTATTAATTCTTCTCGAAGTCACAGTCTTGTTAAAATACGGATGAATTATTCGTGATATAATATCCTCCATGCAGTGTTCTCGAAATACAATATATTTCACATAATCTACGCGTGATTATTCCTGACGAGCATGTCAGTAATTACTATATTTGTGGGTAATAAGACTTTTCCCCAATTAAAAGAGCTGCTATTGTGCTGGACCTCCGTAAACCGACACCACTGTGTAATTATAGATCAGATACGACGCTAAAACCCATTAACCTAATTAGTCAAGTATCGTAAACGGTGAACCAATATTATACCAAAAATATACAGTCTGTTATTTAGTTTAATACGGCAGGATGTTTTATTCGGGAAGGTAACAGTTAAGGCCCTGCCTAAAACCAATCAACAACAAACAACCAGAACCGGCAAACCCAAATAAACAAACAAACAAATAATAAAATTCGAATAAAAATCGATACAGAAAAGTACTATTTTTTTCCACAACGTTTGTACAGGAATTCAGACGTAACAACTAAAGAAGACGAGGGTTTTAATTTATATCACATTGATTTTGTTGACGAAGCGCCGCGCTAATTTAACTTAAAGTGTCAGAAAAACGGGGCATCATCTCGGCTTAAATGGCACACTTGTTTAAAACGTGTGATACAAATTCACCAGGATTGGCTTCATAGTTAACCATGGTATTCTAAATTGTTTAAATACAATGGCTGAGAGAGACACACAAAAAAGCTCTCCAGGATTCCTCGTCTGATGGTTATTGTAGTTTAGGTCATTGGCAGTCAACCAAGTGCTCTTCTAATTCCTCACAATACAGTAGTTTGAAGATAACCGAATATAACGAGCTCTCTTCATCGCACTCCTTACGGTGTTCTCAGGGTAAGTGTTACCATGTTAACTCAATCAGAACAAACCCTATCGATTTTGGTGGCGATGTGATGTCGATGGTTGTCTGCTATCCACGGACGCTGTGTGGACAGATTTCAAGACTGCTTCATTTCTCACTTTCCGGTTGAATAGTAGAAAGTTTATCCTGCGATACAGATGCCCAATATTGGGCCACATACAAAGAACGCAAACTCATACCTTGAAACACTGCCGTGTGATTAAATTAGCACAAAGCGAATTGGCATACCACTCGCCACTAGTTTTGTTTGCGGGATTCATGGTATTTAACGTCGTACTCAATGGCTTTCACTTCGCATGGCCGATGTTTGGTGAGAAACCAGTGGGAAACCTCGAAAAAAAAAAGAAACGACCGCGAGGTC
>JAUELC010273490.1:0-10275 GCA_031471745.1 Cryptochiton stelleri
CTAACCTTAGTCTGATTCTAAATTTTATTCGAACTTTGAGGCTGTCAATTAGCTTTTGGAAATGGATTCAGAATGCGGGGTACTTGATTTAACTCGCCATTGAATTCTAGTCACGCTACATACAAATGTTACGTCTTTGTCCATTTCCGTACCAGACAAAACGTCCATGTATGTTTAAGTGGTGTCTGTCTGAGCTGATCGCCATGTTGTTCCGTCTTTTCCAAAGTTTTGGTTTCCATTGTACGAAAAGAAGATTCATACAGTCTTGCGCATATACGTGCACATGTTTGATTGGATGTTGAACTTCATCACAAATTGTTTATATGCAAGAAGGCCCTTTATGGATATAAATAATGTTTAAATCAACACGTATGCGCATTGTTATTATGAAGTTTTGTAAAATACATTAATTTCATCAATTTTCATTTTTTTAATATAATAATATTTTATAATATAATTGGATGCACTCTTTTCAATAAATGGATCTAGCTGTTCGTTAAAATATTTAAAAAACGTTACATGATTATGTGAACCTATGTGGTGCAGCTGGAAATTAAAGTTGGGTAGCCTTGGAATCACGTTTTGCCATTACACTGTAACCACCATGTGATTACTTTACTGTTACGAGTGGGAAGACACCATCAATTTGTCACAAAACTTATGTATCTCGATTGTGAATAAGTAAAGAGTTATTTCCCGATAATACCGAATATTTATCACCAGAGGAACATCAAATTCCTGTGTCTGCCTATACGTTTAGTTAATGCAATAAGTTATCTGCGTTTAACAAAGGAGTAACTGTATGTGACCTCTGTCCGGTCGAATCACCGAGAGGAAGATTTAAGCACTACTTAACAGTATTGTGGTGGTTTATAGAAATCTTAGAACATCATCCCACAACAACTACAGACGATTCCTCTAACACTATATATGTTTAAGACCGCTGGACAGGCATACTTCAGTGTGAGCGACCATGATCATAGGGATAATAGGTTGATTTCGTTGTTTTTTGTTTTTTTATTGGTGTTTAATGTCGTACTCAATGGTATTTCACTTACGGAACGAAGGGTTATCCACGTATTACTCTGGCTTACTAAATACGGTAGAAAACCGGGAAGAAACCTCGCAAAAACCAACACCCGCGATAAGAAAATAGGTTGATAAACATACCAATCGGATAACACATAACCATCAAATTACATCGTGTAACGTCAAAATGTTCTTACACCACCGCCTTTTTTATGTCTTAATCCCATGTACAGTACACCTTTGGGAAAGAATAATGAATGGTTTATTGGATTATTACATAATCGAATCACCTAGGCAAAGAAATAGTGGGCCTTCTCAAAGGACGAGCAGGAAATCTTGTGGTAAATGTTTTTCTAAGAAGCTAAATTCATATTGCAATAAATACAAAAGCACCAATTTATACCAGCACTGTTAAAATGGCTTTACCGTAAAAATGTTTACATCCATTCAAAAATTAAATTGGCACGAGTCGATACTAAAAACCAATAAGGAGAGTTAAAATAAATAAAACAATACAATTACAGTGCTTATTTCAGGAAACCGCAATCAACTCTTCCAGAGTCAAAGAGCCGTCAGGTGTAGGCCATGACTAAGTCGTTGTGTAGTTTTTATTCTGTCTGTGTGAGTGATAAAGTAATGGTTGAGTGATTATATCGAGATACACTCCAGCTTTATATCATTTATCGTGCCCGTGACACATACATAGTCTATCAAGACTGCTGATTACTACAATGATATATGAAGCTATTTCTCCCTCTCTCGGGAAACCATGCAGCCACAGACTGATCTACAGAGACTCCCCCAATAAATACATGACCGTCACAAATAATCCCTATCCATCACAGAAAGACACATTTTATGATGGAATGTCATGGAATCCATACAATCCTCAATGACATCTCTCAAAATCGAGTGGATGATCGTCTGTTGTTCATCAATGTTATCTGTGAATGTGATATCTCAATGATACCCAATCCATCGTGAAAGCTTTCGCATGTCACAGTGATAAAGTACCCTGATGTACTACTTCTGTGCATTGTGATTTAATATGTGATATCAGCCATCAGCTCAACTGGACATGCTATAAATGTTTTCACCTATCAATATGGTTGCTCCTTGACATTTTAACACTGCTGGAAGGGGTCATAAAAAAACACGATTTGACGAATGCAATAGCTTACTATGATCTCAATTTCTTTACGATCAATGTGTTAACAGTGTTATAATTAGAAGAAGAGTTTAATATGGCCAGGGAAAAGTCTACAAACGTCATCATTTCGAGTGTACATGTAGTGACAGTTGGTCATTCTCCTACAGATTTTTAATATTTTCTTTATATTCGATGGACGGAGAGTGACAGTGAATAAACCCGAGCAAAGCTTCGCTTCTCATGACCTAGATACGCAGTTTACACAAACTGGCCAAGGAACTAACGGTTCTCCGAAAACTTGTTATTTTGTCTTAAATTGAGCGTGTTGATGAACGACTATGGGCATAAATCGAAGAGGATTTCCATAGCGACTAAACGTAAGTCTTTATTTATTTGCCGCCTCAATATTTTTTTAAAAACAAAATATTGTTCGTAGGTGAGAAAGTTTTGAGGCTCTTTCCCACTGTCACTCTCCTTCAAATAAATATCACAAATTTATTAAATATCTATAGGAGAGTGACCTTCTGTCACTACCAATGATGCAGTGGAAAAGATCGGTTATGCTTGGGGTATACTAACTGGATAAACAGCATTAGAAATAAGCAGTCATACATTTGTGGATAACATTAAACAAAGGTCCTTCATATGCTGGATGGGACTGGAAATTAGTTGTGTATAGATTTGTATTCGTCATGCTATGGGGTTTTTGCGCCTTCTGCTATACCGCAATAAGGTTATTTCACTTATAAGACGAAGGTAACAGTGTAATGGTGGTGGAAATTACCCAGACTCCCGCAAGTCACCAGCTACTTTCTCATTAACGGATGTTTTCAAGCGTAACGGAAGGCGGACTCGAACTCAGGACCCACATTAGGGAGAGGAACATGCGTACTGCAGCTGTACGTTTGATCGTGGTAGCCACATGATGGGCCTTGTGTGAAAGACCATGGACTGATATCAGCTTCACCACACTTACTCCACTTGTATATCTATTGTCCTATCGGTGATAGATACATAGGCCATGGAGACTGCAGATCACTACGATGATAAATGGTGCGATTTCTCCCTCTCTTGGGATACCAGCCACAGACTGGTCTACAGAGACCTTCATAATAAATACACGACCCTCACAAATAACCTCTATCCATCAAAGCAAGACACATTTTATGACGGTACATGTATGTTATGAGATCCATACAATCCTCAATGACAGTTCTCAAAATCGAGTGGATGATCGTTTGCTGTTCATCCATTTTATTTGTGAATGTGATATCTCAGTGATACCCAATCCATCGTGAAAGCTTTCTGATTATTGCCCAAGTCAGAATAATAAACAACTCCGATGTACTCCCTTGTTGGTGTGTTTTATGATCTTATCTGTGATAAAGGCCATCAGCTCAATTAGACATTTGTCGTTCTATAAAGTTAAAATTCAAGGAAATATAGACTGTAGCAAGTTTATAATACAATATATACAATAGAACATGGGTGGATAGAAAGGCGAAAAGATTAATTTGAATTAAAAAAAAAACGACTTGCTTTTAAGAGAAAAGCTCATCATGAAAGCAAACCACTGCCTATGTTAGAAAACGTTATATTGTTATTAAAGCCATAACAACGTGATATTTTCAGATACAGCTAGAATTTACCAATAGAATACTAGGTCTACAACTATTCTCTACTCGTAAAGTTCATCTTACTAGACCGGAATAGCAATACTCCATTTGCAGGCTGTCTACCGCCTACATGTGTGTCCATCTCAATATATGCCACGAGACCGTGGTCATTTACATTGTTATCTCTAGAATGAAAGGTTAAATGGTAATGGGGAAACTTCATCATTATGACAGGCAATCACATAATGGAAACATTGGATATGACTGTGGTACAATGGTATGGAAGATGCTATCATCTTACCCTTCTATTCTAGACGTTTGTAATAGGACAGATCTCTGATTACTTTGATAACAAATACACACAGTAAGTAGTCTGCTAAATATGTCATGCTTAGTACACACCTGAAATGGAACTAAAGGCACGTACAACGCAACTAAAACACGATCTCAGACCTTGACTATCTCATCAAATATATTTATTTTGACAAAAGCGAAACGCCTTCCGCTCCACCATTCACATAGTTGCTTAAATTCTACTCCAACGCTAATGCATCAAACCAGAAAATCGACAGGAATTTCTTTAGGAGAGCCAATTTTCTGCAAAAAAACAAAAACACATATGACTACCATATCCGTCTGAATTAACACCGCATACACCTTGATATAAAAGTAACCTTTCCAGTCCCTGCGAAAATATCAAAACGAAAATCAATTAAAAGAATGGACAACTTTTGTTAAAGTTGACTATGGGTAAAAAGTCTATTTTCATCTGAGTAAGAAAAACTTTACTTTAGCTTTCATCTGTCACGTTAAGCGGAGTAATCGGCATTCAAAGTTACAATACGCTACTATACCAAGCAGAGCTGTGGAGACATTGAAATCGAATGTCAGCATAATCCCCATCTGAAATTTTTCCAATCGAAATCTAGCTTTTTTGCAGGGCAAGGAATTGACTACGTCCGGTCTGACGTCACGTTACCCTAATCCACATATTTACTTCATTGCTGTCATACGTATCGATTATCTTCAGTGCATTTGTTGTCAAGTGTTGATCAATTAAGTTAGTTCTATGACATCTGTACACTTTAAGGACTGACACAGGAAGAGTTTTTGGCAGCTGTAGGCGCCACAATGCCACAGTGTGCAGTATTTGGCTGCAAAAACAGAGGAAAAGAAGAGGGTATCTATCTTCACGCTAGAGACGTTGGGACCAGCTGACACGTTTTGCGCTCAGTTACATATGGCGGACTTCATCATCTGTTGATTTTACACTTTTTACTCTGTCTTTTGAAGTTATGCTGCACTTATGAAAACATTTTTTGCTACTATTTAAACTTGTTGCCCACATCCTCTATGGGTTAATCATAAGCTTTCTCGTCCTTTAACACGGGGAAATGCTTAAACGGCACCAATACAGGTAAGACGCTTTCAAGAGGTATAACTGATCTATATTTGGACAAAAGACACACACAAATAAATCGTCTGGAACACACTTAATGGATGGCGACTAAACGGAAAATATTCTCAGTTCTACCACCCCTAGAATTTCTATGTGTTTCTGGCCTTCGACTGACTCCGAGAAACTTCTAATTGGAAAAACGGCATAGAAAATAAACCGAAGCCATTCTTGAGCAGTGCATTTTTTCTGCACGAAACATCATTTGATCACAACTCTCTTCTCTATGGAAGCCGGATGCGGCCATGCGATTTTTCTTATTGTAACAGGCTCGGATCCAAAGAGCGAAACGAGACCGCTAAAGTGCATAGCGAAAACGTGAGATTGCAGGTAGAAACAACGAAAGCGAGTGTTTTCGCTTTGCACTTTCGCGTTCTCGTTGTTTATACCTTGGATCTGAAGGGCGAGAATACGAAATATTTCTCGTTCTTTCGACCTTTTTTGGTAGGTCGAAAACTCGAAATAAATCTCGCTATTTCTACATTTTCTGGTAGGCCGATACTCGAAATAATTTTTGCTCTTTCGACCTTTTTTGGTAGCTCGAAAATACGACATAAATCTCGCTATTTCAACCTTTTCTGGTAGGTCGAAAAATCGAAAGCGTGAAATAATTATCGCTGTTCTAACCTTTCTGGTAGATCGAAAATTCTAAAACGCGAAATTAGTTTCGTTCTTTCGCCTTCCAGTTTAGGGCCAGAACCTGGGGGAAGCAAGGGGGATAATTAGGCATCTTGTTTCAATCGAAGGTCCGTCTACACGATCAAACATTTGTTGTGCAGCAAGAGACAACGTTTGTATTAACATGTTGCAGCTTGTTGTATGTCCCAGTCCACACGGCACAAGACGATAAAACATTGTAAAACTTTTGTTGTAAGCTGTTGTATGATAAAAGAAGCGGAAAATCATAAATATAGGCAAAATGCTCCCAATTACATTCAAGATTCATCGGTTTTTATTAGTCGACATACCTGTGCTAGTGTGATCTATCTTTAAAACACTGATACATACAATGAGAAGATGATAATCAAACAACACATAAACAACAAATTAAATGACAGTCTATAACATTCCAAACAATAAAGAAGTGTGCTGTGTAGAAAGAACAAGCTGAACGTGCATCGATGCTGGGAAGTTGTCTTATTCCAAACGATACAGAAGTGTGCTGTGTAGAAAGAACAAACTGAACGTGCATCGATGCTGGGAAGTTGTCTTAGGAAATTCAGGAAATTCCTGAATTTATGTGTCGATTTTCGACCAAAAAGGTCGAAAGAGCGAGATTATTTCGCGTTTTCTTGGAAAGTACGATGTTGATTTCTCTCGGGTGCTCATTGAAATCATACGAACATAAGTGGAAAGACAGATATGCTTAACCCAAATAAAAACTTCGCATTGTCGTTAAAATTAACATCCGAAGGAGAAGTTCGTGTTCAACGGGTCCATAAGCAATCGAAATCGAATCGAATTCGCTACAAAACTAGCAAATCTACAATTTTTTTGCATTAGGACGTGGCATTTTATTTGCAAAAGAAATAAATCTCAATGGATGTCGTTAAAACACAGTTGAGATTTCAGCTAACCTTAGTCTGATTCTTAATTTTATTTGAACTTTGAGGCTGTCATTTTTTTGGAAATGGACACAGAATACTTGATTTAACTTGCCATTGAATTCTAGTCACGCTACATACAAATGTAACGTCGGTATCCATTTCCGTACCAGACAAAACATACATGTATGTTTAAGTGGTGTCTTTCTGAGCTGATCGCCATGTTGTTGGGTCTTTTTCAAAATTTTGGTTTCCAATGTACGAAAAGAAGAATTGTACAGTCTTGCGCATATGCGTCTTCAAGGCAGATTGGATGTTGAAAATCATGTCGCACGGTTGTATGTAAGAAGGCCCCTTGTGGATAGAGATATTGTGGAAAGCAACATGAATGCGCATTGCTATTATGTACAGTTTTGTAAAATACAATAATTTTATCAATTTACTTTTTTTCATGTTAGGATTATTATAAAATGCACCCTTTTCAATAAATGGATGATAGCTGTTCGTTATAATATATCAAAAACATTACGTGCATATACGAGCGTATGTGGTGCAGTTGAAAAATAAATTAAAGTTGGGCAGCCTTGGAATCACGCTTTGCCATTACACTGCAACCATACGTTTGTTTACTTTACTGTTACGAGTGGGAAGACACCATCAATTTGTCACAGAACTTATGTCTTTGTTATCCTCTTAATTGTGTATAAGTACAGAGTGTTATTCCCGATAGTACCAACTATTTTCTCACCAGAGGAACGTTAAATTCCTGTGCCTGCCAATATGTTTCGTTAATGGAATAAGTTGAATGCGTTTAACAAAGGAGTAGCTGTCTATGACCTCTGTCTGATCGAATCACCAAAAGGAACAGTTCAATACTAGTTAACAGTATTGTGGTGGATGGTAGAAGACTTAGAATATCATCTCAAGACAACTATAGACGTTTCCTCTAACAACAATATGACTACGACCGCTGGACAGGCGTACTTCAGTGTGAGTCAGACCATAATCATAGAGAAAATAGGTTGATTTCGTTGTTTGTTTTTATTGATTGGTGTTCAATGTCGTACTCAATGGTATTTCACTTATATGACGAAGGATTATCTACTTCTTAATCTGCCTTACTAATCACGGTGGAAACCGGGAGGAAACTTCATAAAACCAAAACCCAACGATAAGAAAATAGGTCGATGAACATTAACCAATCTATTAACACATAAACATTTATTAGATTTATCAAATAACATCGTGTAACGTCAAAATGATACTAACTCCCATGTAAAGTACACCTTTGGGGAAGAATAACGAATGGTTCATTTGATCATTACATAATTGATTGATTATTGTTTTACGCTCAATTGTGGCGTGAAAATTTAACATTTTTGTATACATCATACAGGTTTGGTTATAATCTTCAGCACCAGAGGACATACATCAAGACGGGAAACGAAATAAACTGACATAAATATGTATATATATATATATATATATATTTTTTTTTTAATAAAAAAAATTGAACATATTTAGATAAGCGTCAAATTAGATTTTGTGATACACACCGATCCGTTTAAGAAATCTGATGGCATCACCAGCAATGTTGTCAAACAAATCCTTCATGGAGGGGACTGTAGAACTGTCGCCTAACATCGGCGAAGTCCACACAATCAACTAGTATGCGTTTGATGTCGTACAAGCAGTCACAAATTATACACTTTGGAGGATCTTCATCTTTATCGAAGCAGAACTTTTGAGTGAGGCGACTATGGCCATCTGATCCTTTGGAGACGAATGTGATATCTCAATGATACCCAACCCATCTTGGAAGCTTTCGCATGTCATAGTGATACAGTTCCTTGATGTGCTACTTCTGTGCATTGTGATCTTATCTGTAATATTGACAATCAGCTCAACTAGACATAAAGGTCTGGACTTCTCAATATGGTTGCTACTCGACATTTTAACACTGCTGGAAGTTGTAATAAAACACGCAAATATATGACGACTGCACTAAATTTAGTGCAGTCGTATTATTTACTGAAAATAATATCTTATCATACTGGCTTCATGTCCGATGTCTTTCAATATGTTAATAACAAATTTAGTAGCTTACAACAATCTCACTGACAGGGAGAAGTAGTCATCTCGAAGGTGAATGATGCAATGAAAACATTGGTTATGCCCGGGGTATAATAATGGGTTAAAGAGGCTATCGTCTTGATGGACTGGAGCTATCATGAAGTTATCCTTCTATAGATGTTTCTATAATGAAGGTTACCTGAGCTGTAATCATGCTAGATCGCGGCTCACACCTGAAATGAAACTAAAAACGCGAACAACACACCTACAACACGATCCCAGGACTTGACTTTCTCATCGAAAATCTATATTTTGACAATAGCGAAACGCTTCGCTCTACCAGTCACAAATTTACTATGGTCTGCAGAAATAAATCTTTACTCTAACAGTAACGCATTAACCCTAAAAATCTACAAAGTGCTGCGAAAATAAATTGAAGCCTTTTCTTTAGAAGCTCAATTTTTCGCAAAAGATCTCATATAGCTCCCATTTCCGTCTAAATACTGTAGCCAGATATTGTTAAGGATTGACTTCGCCTTATTTCACAAAAGCAATTGACCATACATTTAGACAATGAGGTGTGTTGATTCGTGACTTTGTTTATGCTTTGTCCAATCTGCGACAAGACCACGACCTAAGTACTCTCATGAATCAGCGGCTATTTATATATACAGACCCATTTTGTTTCATCCTCTGATAAATTAGTGGAGGTTTGCCAGATTTGACTACCAGAAAGAGCATTTCATTGGAAATCAATTAGGTCATGCCACTAAGAGCGTGTCAGGCTACAGTTGTTTACTTGGTAGCAATGGACATAGTCGTTACATTGGCTGTATGTGAAATAGCTTTATCGGGTGCCAATCAGTGTTTGTATGAAGATTCAGACAAGAAACGACTGACGATCTCTGGAAAACAGCGGCTGAAACAAAAGAGGCTTGTATATATAAATATAACACATTCTGGACCATACGATCTAAGCCGAAAAAAAGTTTATCTTTCTTACACAAGATACTAAAACGACAAAGCCACATAAACCTTGATGTCAATACATCTCCCCGGGCACTGTGTACAAACCAACAAAAACAATGAAATGCTTAAACGGCGCCAACACGCGAAAAAAAAAGAGACGCTATCACGAGGTCTAAAAGATCGTCTCCTCACAAATCTGTATTTTGACAAAAGGTAAACGGTCTAAGCTTTGCCAAGCATACATTTGCTGTGCCTTGCTGATTCCCATTAAACTAATTATTGGATAAACGGCACCGAAAATAAACCCACGCCATTCTTGAACAGTTCGTTTTACTGGACGCACATGATTACAATTTCCCTGTCAGCAGTATATACTTTTTATTGACGAAGCTTCGTAGTTTGTCCCAAGAACTATCCACCATAAAGGTAATCAGATAT
>JAUELC010273601.1:0-10275 GCA_031471745.1 Cryptochiton stelleri
CAATTTTTTTATATTCCTTGATAAGCAAACTGACAAATTGGCTGCTGGGGTAGTCACATTGGAATATAAAAGGAACTATATCTTTGTTTGAGCCTTTACCTGGTTCCAAATTTAAACCTAACGGATACAATGTTTAAGGTGTTTTAATCCAATAAGACTCTCTCTCCAAGCGTTTCTGTTTAGTTTCCTCTATTGAAGGAAGAACTGGGGTTTGCTCAATCGGCATGATTTCAAAATGATCTATTACCGAATGCCCGGGAAGAGAAAAATGATCAGCAACTCGGGATATTTGCCGTAATCTAATGGAACACAAATGACTGTTAGCTCTAAGCCTAAGAGGATCTTTGGCTTCTCCAACATACTGTTTGAGACACTTCTTACAAGTGATAAGATATATTACATTTTCTGAATCACAGTTCAAAACATCTCCCAAATGATAAACATTTCTAGTTTGTTCCACAACGAGGAAAGCTCTATTTGGTATGTAAGAATCAAGCTTACATCTAGTCTTCATACATTTCGAAGACCTGTCTGACAATATAAGAGGGCTATTCTGTTATTTTCGTACGGGTACTGAATCTACACCTTGGCATATATTATAACTATTTAGTTTTCTAAGGGTTTCAGACTTGATTTTGCAAAGAAGTCGCATTGTATATCCCCTTGGAAGCCATGCCTTAAAAATAACAGAACAAGCCTAGTTAAATGTAGCGAGGGTGCTACAATTCCTATAGAATCTTATTATTTGAGATTTTATAATCCCCTTGAAGGTGTGAGGTAGATGAAAGGACTTAGCATGGAGTAGTTGATGGGTATCCGTAGGCTTAAAGAATACCGTATAGTCCAAAATCCTGTACTATCCAAGTTGATGCCTTTATAGACTGTAACATCCCAAAAATCTATACTATTTAGGCTGACGATGGTTTGAAGTTTAATGTTAGGGTCATGTTGATATAGAGTGGCGATGAAGAGATTAAAATCATCTCTAGAATGTTGCCACAGAACAAAAATGTCATCCAAATATCGAAGGTACAGAAGGGGCTAATTGTCACACTTTGCAAGGGCTTCGCGTTCCCAACTCTGCCATAAAAATGGAGGCAAAGTTGGGACTAAACCGTTTACCCATAGCACAGCCTTTAATTTGCTGGTACATTTGACCATTGAACTCAAAGTCATTACATTTCAAACTAAGCTCCAACGGTTTCATTATCTCAGTAGTCGGACGACGATCGTCACCATACCGATGGAATGCATTTTTAACATACTGAAGGCCTGCTTCAATATCTATATTGGTATAGGTTAGTCATAGATTCGACGTCAAGAGTTACTAATAGGACGTCTTTATCAACCTGAATTTCAGATAATTTACTTAAAAAGTTCTCAGTGTTTTTGCAATAAAACTAGGATGCCTGTTAGCAATTGTTTTGATGACAGTCAATAAGTTCTGAAGCGTGGTAAGACTCAGTACCACAATCAGATATTATAGGTCTATCTGGCGATATAGACGGTTGAGGCCATTTCTTCTGTGGTTTGTAAATTTTATGGAGAATGTAGAATAATCTTTTTTGGGACTCCCGTCCAGCTAGTAGATAATCACTTTGTTTGGTTGTGAGGATTTCTTTCTCGATTATATCGTTTAAATTATTCCCGTTTGCGGCCAAATAGGATTATGTAGTTTTTTTATGATGGTCGGTATAACTGAGCTGGCGTTCTGCCTCATTTATAAAATCCTGCATACCTATCCATAATGGCCGTAGCAGACCCTTTATTAGCCGGTTTAATTACAATATCTCAATTTTGGCGGAGTTAAGAGAATGACTGTCTTTTAGCAATGGGGAATTTAGGATGGTTTTTAGTGTTTGAAACTTGTTAAAAATCTGTTCTAAGTATGTCAACACTGGTCGTAATCTCGGGGTCAGTAACTGGTGGCGAGTAACCATTTTTTTTCTGTAAAAGTTATTTTTTTGCCAATTACAGCTTCTGCATCTATCTGCTCTAGCCAATGTATCTCGATAACCATATATGTAACCCGCTTTCTGAATCTTAAAATCTCTCTGTGAGTACTGCTTTGGGGATGGGATAAAGGAGAGGCCACGATGAAGGAGGGACATATCTGATGCCGTTAAGATTAGATCTCTGGTAAGGGTTACAATATATAAAGACAGAATAAAGTGCATCTGCGTGTCTCCACCGGGGATCGAACCCGCGGTTACATAAGTAGAAAATTGAAAGTGTGCAAGCCTCTTCGGTATCGAACCCGGCACCTTTGGCTTGCAGGGCCAACACTCTACCGAATTAGACCCTACAAATATATGTGTGATTATCAACTCCTGTATCAGTATTGACTTCACCTCTGGTGTGTAAAGACTTCGTATTGCCCTCGAGAGAAGATAGGCTACATAAGACACCTGCAGCTCAAGGCTGGGAATCACATCAACTTAGGAGATGCGCAGCTGGTAAAAATCTTCCTCACATATAAAGATTAAAATGTGTTGAATTGTAACATATGTGGCCAGTAATTATTAACACCAGTCTAATGTAACAATAATCAGTATCCAAATTCAAATGGCCTGTGTGATAAGGAGGGCCGAGTGGAAAAGCGCCTGTATGGCAAGCCGTTTTGTTTTCTTATTACTCATGTTATGATATCATGAATTGTTTAATGATATCAAAAAACAATTAATGACGTTACCAATTATTTAATGACATCATAAAATCAATCAGTAATATTATTAATTCATCTTCTGACTATTGTTCCATATCCTTATAGATTTGTTTACTTACCTAGTTGTATTAAAGTGGAAGAAAACAAAAAAATGAAGTCCTATTCAAATTACAGACTGTTTCAAGTTGTTCATAAAACCGCTATTAATTTTTTAGTATGATGCTTACTTTACCAATGAATGCCACTTAAATTGAGATACTGTAAGTAGAATGTATGGTAGTCTTATCATGCCTTATTTTATTTAGTTATTTTTTGCAGATTACAACAGCCTGAATTATTCCAAATTCTAACCTGGCAAAACAGAAATAGGACAAGCACTGGATAAAGTCACATACAACCGTCACACGGCATTTTGATATATATTTACTTCTATGATGTTCAGTGACATCATTTAACCCAATATGGCATAACAATTCCACAATACATTTTACTTACAGTATTTCCATTAAAGTGGTATTCAGTGGAAAGCAAATAATCACACACAAAAAATGAAAAGTAGTTTTGTTAACAACGCAATAGTGTCTATAATTTGGATAGGATTTTGTTTTTTGTTTTCTTCTCCTTCTATAGATTCTTGTGTGGAGCATCCTCCCGGAGCAAGGCTGACATGTCCACAAACATTGTAATCACCCTTGCCCACAAATACGGTTACTGCCCTCGGCGGTCAGAGAGAGATCAAAGATAAATAGAGAAAACGAATAGGCCAATCAAATACATGTACCACTTTTCAAACAGTGTAACGCCTCTGCCGGAATATCATGATAAACAGCGGAGCAAAACATGCTTCTTTTCGATCATTATGCTCATTTGTGATTGTCTGTAAGAACGGTGATATTAAATTTCTGCCTTACTTAGTTAAATAAAAGTTTAAAGTCTATCAATGTGTGGGCTATGTGCAGAGTGATATATGGCACTTTGGCTTTGTGTGACCTTGTATAGCCGATGACTTGTTTGACCACAAATATGGTGCAAGAGTGACAAGGTGAGGAATAGAGTTTCACGCTAGGACTCACTTTGTCTCGAGAAGATGCGTGTGGAGCGGTTTTAGGCAGCTTGTAAAGAACAACACGGCAACATCCACTTTGAACATGGTGACGAAATGATATTAAATCTTTCGGAAAATACTCATTCCATCTTCAGAATATGGTGGTAATTGCAAGGAAATATAGTGTAGCACATAATTATACATTACACAGATCAAGTGTAACTTAAATTGTAAAGCAAAATATAGTTGTTATACTGTTTTTGAATAAAAAAACCTGTTTTGTTTTTCCTGTCAGATATCACTTGGTGAAATCGGAACTAGACAGTGTTGTGGAACAACGTTGATTAAACAGGTAAAGTCTAACAATAGAATAAGATGACGTTTTGACATAGGAGTGGCAAACATTACAAGCTTCGCGTTTCCCATTTTTATTCCGGGCAGGATTTGGAATTGGCTGATTTATTTTTATCCTGACAAAAACAAATGTCATTATAAACACAACATTAAATCTATATATAGACCCGAGTCTAATAGGCTCAAGTGGTTATAGATTGTAATATTCAGGTATAAATATAGACCCTTTATCCATGTAGATGTAGACTTTCCCAAAATACCAAATGATGTACCTGTGAATTTTGTCAATTTCTTGATTTAAAGGATATTTTATTTCCTTATACCAGATTGATTATTTGATTGATTGGGTTTTAACGCCGTGCTCAAGGATATTTCACTTATATGACGGCAATGTATGCTCCAACAGTAAATAGCCACACTAACACAACCATAAAATGTGAGTGTGCTGCCCTTAGCCCCAGGACTGTTCATTAAGAGAATGACAAGAAAAAAGACAACAGCAGGAAGAAAAACCTCGTGTAATAAGACAAAGTGTGCAATTAACACTGCAAAACAAATGGGCTATACTCTTTACTCGAAGAGCACCAGGGGAACACATAGGAACCTCCAGTCAATAGGGTGCTTTTATAAACCATTGTAAAGTCAAACACCGCCAATATGCATGACTAAATTAAATAATCTTACGTAATACGTTAAATGAAACTCAAACAAACATGGCTTCTTTCGTTAATGAGCGATTCGTTGCCTTGTCTTTCTCGTTTCAAAGGAATGTCTAAAAATACAACACACCTATAGAGAACCATTTATCGGCGGTCCCTGTACCGGAAATTGTAATTCTATGGAACTGCCAGATTCGACATGGCGCAGAACTGCCGATTGTTTTAACACTCGCTCAAAAACTGTTGGCAAAACATTTTTCCTACTGTTTCATTTGGTTCGCGGCATATCTCGAACAGCTATGGAGTTGTGTTCTTGCTTGTCGCTTTCCTGTCGCGCTTCGTTTATTCCATGATTGATTAAACGCGTGCACAGACACTATAAACATCATAATAATTCGACCAGAAAAATGAAAGAATATACAGAAAGCTTGGGATTATATCTTATTGAAAACGATAACTGTAATAAGATTGAATCGTTGTAACCAATATATGAAGAAATTCTCATCCATACGGATTTGTTTGTTTGTTTGATTGGTGGTTACCGTCGTA
Organism: Cryptochiton stelleri; assembly: GCA_031471745.1. Lineage (NCBI taxonomy): Eukaryota > Metazoa > Mollusca > Polyplacophora > Chitonida > Mopaliidae > Cryptochiton > Cryptochiton stelleri. Next base: position 5,273 of record JAUELC010273601.1, read on the forward strand.
GTCAAGGGTATTTCACTTATATGACGGCGGATTATCCACTTCTTACTCTGTCTTACTAAATACGGTAGAAAATTGGAGAGAAAACCTCGTAAAAGCCACCACCCGCGATTGCCGGATTCACCTGGTTTGACTCCCTCAGGTAAATGTGGTCGACCGTGGGACTCGAACCCTTACGGTACATCGAAGGAGTATCGGCAGTCCGACACGCTACCCACTGAGCCACGGCCGTGGGCACTAATATATAAAGAAGTTGTCATCCATATAGAGGGAAGTTAGTATTGTCTCCTCGTAGTTTCGTTTCTAGGTTTGTTTGTTTGTTCGATAAGTGTTTTACGCCGTACTTAAGTGCATTCCACTTATATAACGGCGGTATACTCCAATAGTAAACAGCGATTATAACACAACCATAATGTTCCTCCAGTACTATATATTGACAACATGTTATATTAAATATTGGCACATCATTTTGTACATTTATTGTATAAGGTAAATCGATAGACTATAATTGTATAGGGCCTAGGTCAAAATTCCGGCGTTGCATATTTCTTGTCATTTGAGCCATAGTAAAACAAAACAAAAAATATTTTTAAAATCTTATTCAAGCCAACATTGATTCTCCTTTATTGACAACTATTAAGTGGTTTTTCTTTGTTACCAACAGCTACTACTCACATTTCAAAATGAAGACCAAATAATTCAAAATATAGATGTTAAAAAAAACAGCATGCGATAATTATTGAGTTGAACGCACTAATTGTGAGCCTCACAAAACATCTACATATAGTAATCCACTTCATGTTTTTCACACTTTAAAACCAACACTTTTTTATTATTATTTGTTGCTAAGCCTCATAGTCTTCCATGATAACAAATAATTTCGGTTGTTCATTTGAAATTAGTACATTATATACAAGTAGTGTAATCCAAACACAGGAAACTTAATTTTCTTAACTTTTCGACACCATATTTTGTCATCTTCAGGAATATATTCCAGCCTATTTCTGTCTAAAATCTGTAAAAGGGGCTGGGGGTGGCAAAAGTAGCGGGTGCACGGTATTTGCCCGATGGAGAAAGTCTCTGTTTACTTGAGTCATCGTTCATGTTGTCCTGCTCGTGAGCCATTCCCACAAAAGTAAATCATTATACCTTTAACGTCGTTTCTTTCGTGAAAATGTCCGCAACAATCTCTTAGCATCAAATATTTACTGTTATCAAATCAGGATCTGCAATGTCAAAACGCGACCGTTTTTCAAACAGGTGGTATTATTCGGGATCGTACGTCATATGAGCACTTTTGGCAACTGAGCAATGATATCTAGCGAAGAATCTGAAATTCTGAATTCTTATATAATAATAGAATGTATAAGAAATAAAACTGCTTGCTATCAGTTGTTACAAAAAAAATGCATAAATGAATGGTCAATTATGTTTTGGTTTTGTTCTTTTTATACTTTTGGCAGCGATGGATAAGGAGTTGTCATTTATTGGGGATTGCCGTTGATGAATTGCTGATTGTGAATTCATATGTACTGTTTTTGCACAACGTTGCCTAGATTTTAATTGTTCTCATACAATCATTTGTAGTCTGTAAGTTTCTTCTGAATCGTAAAATACAACATATAGTTAGTGTTCACAGTGTGTACATTTGCAGTTGAAAATACCACAACAGATCGGTGTTATATGTGGACCCTTAGCCCAGAAAGCATCGGAGTACAAGAAGCTGCCACACACTACCCCTTATTGACTCTAGAAACTAAAATAGTATCGTCAATGGAATGTAGATTTACCCTATACTCAACGGGTGTTCGGCGGGAGGTTTACGTTGGCTTCGGGGGCCGCGACGATGGCTAAGTGGTTATCGTGTTGGACTGCTGATCCTCCTTTGATGTACCGCACAGGTTCAATTATCTCAGTGGTAATGTGCATGGGGGAATCACACTAGGAAACTCCGGCTATCGCGGATGTTTTTTACGAGGTGTCCTCCCGGTTTTCCATTGTATTAAGTCAGGCAGAGTAAGAAATAGAAAACCCGTCGTCATATAAGTGAAATACCCTTGAGTACGACGTTAAACACCAATCAAAACAAACAAACAAATCATGTTGGCCTAGTGTTCCTCATGTGTAGTGTCTTGCCCTGTAAATCCATCAATTTGCATTGTACCATATTTTACCATTTATGCGTCGTGCGATTATATAGTGTCTTGTGTTTCTTTGTGGCCATACAGTGTCCTGCGAGAGTGGTTCGCGCCGTAACCTGTGTGAAATTACCTTAAGAACGGCGTAAAACCCTAAGCAAACAAATAAACTAGCCTGCATATATACATATACCTCTGGTCTGTCAACCGAAGTGCCAACAAGAGGAAAGGACCAACAGCCCTCGAGCGATCACAGTTTTACGACTTGGCCTGTAACCTGGCACAAAGGTGTCTCATTAATGAATGTGTACTATCTTAATTTATATGCAACGAAATCGATTTATTCTTCGCAACGAGGAAAATATTCCTTGTTATGCGAGCAGGGTCGGATCGGAACGGGAAAATTATTCACATGTATTGGCTAACGAACACGAAAGATTAACACGTAGGTTAACGCGTTATGGTAACTACTATCACAATTTATCGACAATCTATAGAATTGATATGCGCCCACGCTGATACATCAGTCGCCGTCAACAGGTATATCCCAAATAGCTTAAACCTACTTTCTTGGTGAAAGCATTTAAATAAATCAATTGTTAAATACATTTACGTGTATAATAAAAGTGAAAATTGGTTCTAGGTTGTAAGGCAGTATTTAATGGTCTATATATATTTAATGTAATTCATTGATAGATACATTTCAATACAATAGTTTTATATACATTTATGTGTAACAACAGTGAATATTTGTCATGGTTTGTAAGCCATAACTAGGTTTTAAAGAGCATTAATTATTGCTGTTCCTCTAATAGAATTGCTATCTAAATTGTGCTATCTAAATGGAAATGAGCATTTATCTCAAATTCCATAATATCAAGTCATATACGAAATTCTATTAACGAAGGATTATATCTATGCAATAAATATTAAGTGAGTGCAAATAACAATGGTTTGCAATGCGAGAGGAAGGTAACAGTTATTGTTATTCACACAATGGATGACACCTTTTAAATAATTAAACCCACAGATTGATTGGTTGGTTGGTTGGTTGGTTGGTTGGTTGGTTGGTTGGTTGGTTGGTTGTTTGGCTGGTCGGACGGTCGGACGGTCGGTCGGTCGGTTGGTTGGTTGGTTGGTTGATTGCTTCCATCCGGCTGTGGGCACAAACCGGAAGGCGAAAGAACGACATTAATTTCGCGTTTTCGAGTTTTCGACCTACCAGAAAGGTCGAAAGAGCGAGAATTATTCATGATTTCGACCAACCAAAAAAAGGTCGAAAGAACGAAAATTGTAAGAACTGTTAATATAAAAATGTCCACTGAAAAGCATAGCATTGTAGAGTAAGATGACTGCTTCAGAGAAAGACGAAAACTTTATTTTATTTCAATATTTCGGTTAATTAAAAGACCATAATCATGAGTGAAAATTATCTGATAATAAACCGAAATATTGAGTCAAATTAAATTTTCCTCTTCTTGTGAGAAGTCACCTTATTCCAGGCCGGTGGTTCGTGGGAGGGTCCTATGCCCTGGTGCTCTCTGGGCTACAAGGGGCAACACGAAATCGATCTGTTGTGATGCATTGCACTTGTCTAACACACTTTGACTTATTATAGGCCAACTATGTTATGCGTCCTGGGATTGTCCTGTTCTTTTTCATTGTTTGTTGTCAGGTGGTTTCCTTCATCCATTGCGCTGGACCGCTGTCAAACAAACACATTCTATATACAGAAACAGCACATGGACCTATAACACAGTTGTCAAGTCAATAAAACAGTGAGAGAAGTACTTGTTCAAATGGCTTACAATCGCACAGACGTTTACATGTAAGCCTTTAGACCCTCTATAGGATGATGCATACGGTTTCGCCTTATCACCCAAGCAATGAGATAACCTTCCGCAGAATTATCATAGCAGTAAGATAATCTAGAAACCTTGGGGACTTCAAAGTTATTCGAACACGAACACTTAAACACTATAGTTACTTTAGCAGAAATGTATTTGCCAAATCTGTCCACCATGTGAGCAGTATGGAAGAATAAAGATACCACCGACATTTTGGAAATTGACACAAATGTGGAATAAGATACTCCACGGAATGGGCATACAGTCTGAACAAAGGCGAATATTTATAACTTCATGCTTTAAATGATCTGTACAATACGTTTTCCAAGGTCGTATCCAAGGAGGGAGAGGGGTATCCCCCTCCCCCGCTCTTATGAAGAGCGAGAAATGCAGTCTTCACTGGGTCAGAATTCGGGAAGCATTCTATCGTGAGCCTCTGTAGCTCAGTCGGTATAGCGTTTTGGGCCTGTAACACAAAGGTCCCGGGTTCGAATCCTGGTGGAAGCAAGCACATTTTTCCTCTTCATTTATAAAAACAATATATATATAATAAAATATTTTATTGTAAAATTACCAATTATAGTCAAATACTGACACTGTGAACAAAAAATAAATTATTTTCTAGTTTACACCGCATTTATGGTTATTTCACTCATATGACGGCGTGCCAGCCAAACGGGGGAAGGAAACTACTCTAGCTGTCACTGGAACCAAACAATGACAAGATACCAGACAATCGCAGGACGCAAAACATTGTGCAATAAGACAAAGATTAAATTCTACAGTGTTAGACGCCAGGCCTACAACAGATCGGTTTCGTGTTGCCCCTTAGCTCTGTAAGCACCAGGACACATGTAGAAATCTCCCACTAATTGCCAGGTGAACAAAACATAGCCCATACCAACCCACCATGTATACCATATAACAAAAACATCAAAATCAAAATACATGAGCAAGTGCCAAAGATATAAGCCATATATATATATATGTGTCTTAGTTACAACTTTTTATCATGCAAAAT
>JAUELC010273700.1:0-16529 GCA_031471745.1 Cryptochiton stelleri
TTAAGTATTTGTCTATAATTGTTGCGTATATGTGTATATCCAAACCAAGTATTTGTCTGTAATTTTTGCGTATTTGTGTATATCCAAATCAAGTATTTGTCTATAATTGTTGCGTATATGTGTATATCCAAATCAAGTATTTGTCTGTAATTTTTGCGTATATGTGTATATCCAAATCAAGTATTTGTCTGTAAGTTTTGCGTATATGTGTACGTTCAAGCAAGTATTTGTCTGTAATATTCGCTTATATGCGTCTATCCAAATCAAGTATTTGTCTGTAATATTTGCGTACATGCGTATATATATCCAAATTAAGTATTTGTCTGTAATATTTACCTATATGCGTATATCCAAATCAAGCCATTGTCTGTAATATTTGCGTATATCCAAATCAAGCATTAGTCTGTAATATTAACGCATATGCTTATATCCAAATCAATCATTTGTCTGTTATATTTGAGTAATGTGTGAATTTGTGTTAATGATTGCAATTTCATTAGTGTTACAATTTAGTTTTAAACTCGTCGTCGGCGATAAGAATTGTTTCGAATTGTACAACATTAAATATATTTGTATAAATGCAGAGATAAAAATTTGCTTTGCCTCCACTGGGATTAAATCTAGAAATAGGTTCTGGTTGCATTAAACATATTTTAGCTGCACAATGAAGCGAATGGATGACGAATATGTCTTTTCTTTCTGCGATTAGTTAATGACTTTATCAGGATACATTGTGTTTTGTTTATTAAACGTCTAATTGTCCTGTAGGTGCTTATTTTTCGTTTTACTGTCATCATCATAAAATAACAAATCAACACAAAAGTAGGACAACACACATAACGTGCTATGTTGGCCCTAGCTTTCGTTTAAGGCGTTGTTGCAACAGATACTGTAATTAACTACCGATAGTGTAGTTACAACCGATACTGTTATACCTTTTGACTGCATGACAGTGTAATAACTGTTCTAACAGAAACTGTAAAAAAAATTTGACCCATGACGTGGTAATATTTTTTTCTAACTGATAATGTAATAACTTTTAACATATACAGTAGTAAAAAAATTGTTACTACATTATCGGTTAATTTTATTACAGTATCAGTTGTTACTACACTATCATTGGTTTATTACAGTATCTGTTGCAACAGGGGTTGTAGCATGCTATAGGTAAAGCCTATCTAAGCTTTAGATTGTTTGCTTGTAGTGTTTAACGCCACATTAGATGACCTGATATGACGACTGTTTCTTTTTGGGATATAGATGGCGAACCTATGTCGCCAGTGCTAGCTCGCTTGGATATCGTTCATAGATAATTCATACATGTAATTGCACAGGGAAATTAAAGTGATAACCATGAAAATAAATTTGATATTCCTGGACTGTTTTTCCTTGAGAGGCGCTCACGGGCGTCTGTCTTTATAGTAGTATAAAATACTAACTAAAATTGCGGCATATATAGTTTTACATCACGAGACAGATGCCTGTGGTATGAAATATTATTACCATGGAAACGCCATTGAATAATGAAGCCGTTTTGAGTTCTCATACCAGACTTCTGGTAATACTAAGTAACACCACACGACTATCATTCGTTCGTTGACTCGACTTTTTAACAGGAAAAGGAGGATTAATTTGCGTAAAGCTTTTCGATTGATTTCTTGTCTATATACTCTAATAACAGGGTGTGAATAATCTTACACATTAGACCATGTCACTGATCGATATCTGATCACTACGGCTATATAATCAGTGCTGGTATATAGATAGGAGTGTTGAGGTTATAATCAGTTAATGTCTCTTTGCAGGGAATGACATGCTGAACGTTATTCGTGTATTTTGTGCTTCATCACTTATGCATGTAGCGGCAATCTTCTTTCGGGAACCAGCTGGAAATGCGGTATAACATTCGCTATACTTCTAATCCGGAAAACAGGTGAAAGATAAGTGTAGAAAGCTCATTCTCCGGTAACTTTCGTCCTCATCGGTTTACGGCTTTTGTGTATAAAATGGCCATATTTAAGGCCATTCGGGTCATAGTTGGTTCTGCAGACAAAAAACGTATCCTACAGGACATCAAGTGCATTCCACGAATATTATATTTTTTTCCAAATTTAATTCAAGTGTATTTAATACTTACGACTATGTCATATTATGACGTAACGTATTCATTTCCAAGAACATGTTATTTTTCCAAATGTAATTCAAGTGTATGTACTACTTTCGAACACACCATATTATTACGTATTTATTTCCAAGAACATATTATTTTTCCAAATTTAATTCAAATGTACTGTATTTAATACTTTTGACTATGCCATATTATTACGTATTTGTTTCCAAAAATATATTTTTCTAAATTTAATTCAAGTGTATATACTACTTTCGAATATGCTATATTATTACGTATTTGTTTCCTAGAACATTTTTTTCCAAATTTAATTCAAGTGTATATACTACTTTCGAATATGCCATATTATTACGTATTTATTTCCAAGAACATAATAGTTTTCCAAATTTAATTCAATCGTACATGTATATACTACTTTAGAATATGCCATATTATTACGTATTTATTTCCAAGAACATAATATTTTTCCGAATTTAATTCAAATGTATTTAAAACTTTCCACTATACCATATTATTACGTATTTGTTTCCAAGAACATATTTTTCCAAATTTGATTCAAATGCATATACTACTTTCGAATATGCCATATTATTACCTATTTATTTCCAAGAACATAATATTTTTCCAAACTTATTTAAAATGTATATACTACTTTCGAATATGCCATATTATTACGTATTTATTTCCAAGAACATAATATTTTTCCAAATTTAATTCAAATGTGCTGTATTTAATAATTTTGACTATGCCATATTATTTGGTATTTATTTCCAAGAACATATTTTTCCAAATTAAATTAAGTGTATTTAATACTTTCGACTATGCCATATTATTACATATTTATTTCCAAGAACATATTCTTCCAAATGTAATTCAAGTGCATTTATTACTTACGACTATGTCACATTATGACGTAGCCTATTTATTTCCAAGAACATAATATATTTCAAAATTTAATTCAAATGTTTATACTATTTTCGACAATGCCATATTATTACTTATTTATTTCCAAGAACATAATAATTTTCCAAATTTAATTCAAATGTATTTAATACTTTCGACTATGCCATATAATTACCTATTTATTTCAAAGAACACATTTTTCCAAATTTAATTCAAACGTATTTAATACTTTAGACTATGACATATTATTACGTATTTATTTCCAAAGAACATAATATTTTTCCAAATTTAATTCAAATATAGGCCTATTTAATACTTTCGACTATGCCATATTATTACGTTTTTATTTCCAAGAACATAATATTTTTCCAAATTTAATTCAAATGTATATACTTGTTTCGACTGTGCCATATTATTACGTATTTATTCCCAAGAACATAATATTTTTCCATATTTAATTCAAATGTATTTAATACTTTCGACTGTTCCATGTTATTACGTATTCATTTCTAAGAACAAAATATTTTTCAAAATATAATTAAAATGTATTTAATACTTGTTATTAAAAGAGTTTCAGTGAATTTCAAAAATGTAACTAACGCCAGAAACTGCATTGTGGGATCGAACCCTGCAAGTTTTAGTATTCACAAACTTAAAAAGCCAATAATTTGCGTTCTGTTTCTAGAATGTTTGCTATATGAATTTCCAAATGCTGTCAAAACTTTTGTAACAGATCTTGAATCGTTTCAATGAAGAAAAATTCGTCATTTTCATAACAGCAGGTGGTTAAAGGAAGTTTCATGTTGCCCTGGTGCTCTCAGAGCTAAGGCGCAAGTTGAAGCCGATCTGTTTGTGGCGTCTATCACTGTGAATTTGCACATTCGGTCTTATTGCACCACGTATTATGTCCTAGGCTTGTCTGTTATCTGGTCATTGGTTGTTGCCAGTGGCGCCGCAGGTTGTTTCCACCATACATAAAACCCCAATCAATCAAACAAACATTTCCACAACATGATTTATCAAGTAACTTCAATCATGAGTTATAATATCCATTTGGTGGTATACAGTATAGTTATTCGTGGTTCCATACAGGTTTCCATATGCCTGTTATATCTGCGCAGCCTCACTTTTTCGATTAACTCAATGACCCGCAATTCTCACAGAAACCTTGTACAGCTTCCCTTCAAACCAAACACCATGTGGAGATATTTGCGATCGTATATCAAGCTGTTATTTCCGCAATGTATTGCAAACATTTTATTAATTAGAAACAGATGGTGTTCAACATCAATGACAAGATTTGACATTGGTGTGATATCGGATGAGAATTGTCCCACAGTATAATTCATCGTCGTCTGGGCTTTTAAAAGACAAATGATAAATACCACAGTAAGTCTATAAGACAAAATTAAGTATATTTTCCAGAGTTAATCACACGAGGATTCAATTCTGAACAAATGGTCTTCAAGTAAACCAAAATGTTGAATCGCTCGGCATCCTTCACACAAGGAACGCTGTGGACAACTACCTGAAAGTCATCAAAATACAAATCACCAGTGAAAGTAAAAACGCCACTGGCAAGTGTAGCAGACAAGAAGCCCCATTGATCCACCATTGTGTACATAGTTTAGTGTCCTCAAAGAAATGGTCTACACACTGCCAATACATCACATTGTCAAACTCAGAACTTCCGATTTCCATGTCTTTAAGAGTTTCAGGACCAGAGCATGTTCCTTTAAGTAAAAGATGTGGGTATTTGGATAATCTGTATGTAAAACAGTCACATTCAATTGGATTGTCGGATACGTCAATTTTCCAAAAGTAACAGGGATCTTTTACAAAATCCAGATTTTTTAAAAAGTTTTTCTCTAAATTAAGACTAACTTGGGTGGCTTTTCCTAAGAAGGCTGAAGGAAAAATATCCACAATGAAAGAATTTTCTAGATAATAGTTTGTGGCGGATATCCCTACGGTGAAGTCTCCGTCGAGAACTCGGAAGTTGTTTCCAGACGCAGATACTGTTTTTAAGTTTCGCAATGACGTCATTTCCGCGTTAGGCAGCCTGGTTAAATTTTGATTCACGATTCCAAGAAAGGTTAAGGTCTGCGAAAGACCTTCGAAAGTACCCGGATTGAAATCCAATGGATTTCCCCCGAGGTAAAGACGTCGAAGCTTCGTTAATGGTGCTAGTATCCCACTAGATATACTCGACAAATTATTATCGGATAGATGTAAAGACTCTAGTTCCCTTAGGGGTTTAAATATTTCAGGGACGTTTGGAAATTTAATACGCGACAGATCCAGCAATTCCAACGTGGCTCCAATCTCAGCGAATGAATCCTCACTAAAACTATCACTCCAGATTAAATTCTCATTTTCTGTTAAATCCAATGATTTGAGACTTTTCAGTCCTTGAAAATTGTGAGATTCTAGTTTGGAAAAAAGATTGTAAGGCAGTCGAAGGTGCTCTAATTTGGACAACACGGCTAAAGCTGTGGGCACCTGTGTTAAAGAGCAATGATGAAGTGTAAGCTTTCTTAGGGAATCTTGTACCGGTCTGAAAGCCTCTGGGTGAATGTTGAATCCTTCGGGACAGTTACCGATATCCAGAGTGGTTAAAGATATTAGTCCTTGGAATGAATTTGCGGGTAATTCTTTGATTTCGTCGTTACTCAGTATATCCAGTGTTTCTAGCCTCTCCAGAACTGATATGGATGCAACCGGCCATGACTGGAGATGATTATTTCCCAGTAAAAGGCTAGTTAACTTCCTTTCTAGACCACTGAAGGCGTCTTTCTCAATTACGTCTATCACATTGCCGGATAGATTGATCAAAGATACGGAGAGTCCGAGGAAAGCATGAGACGGCACCACTGCAATACGATTATCTTGTAAGAGAACTCGATCAAAAGTGGTGTTTTCCAGCTGTCTGAAAAACGGCACGGCGCTGAATCTTTTATTACTACAGTCGACAATTCCTTCGGGATTGACCTTGCTAAATTCCGTCTTATCGTAACACTCACACGGCGGTTCTGCTGCACAATCATCTGCACTGTCAGATCCGCCAGCTGACATAATCCAGGTAGGTGTTACAACCAACATCAGGGTTATCCAGAGAAGAGCCATTATCCATTGATATACGTCCCACCACCATCCGACCGTGATCTGAAATGGATTAAAACCGTTCATAAGAATAAAATCAATGTCTGTGCATGTGAACAGGTAGTAAGGTGCTAATGCCAGAGCAAATAAAAATGATATATATTATTTGACCGCTCTATTAAACTTAATGGTCCTTTCGTGCAAATAAGGGTATCTTTGCTGATATAGTGTTTCTTGAAATAACAAATAAACTATATGTTTATCGTGTTATTGTCACAGTTAAACGGAAATAAACACGCCTGTGGAGGATGACATTAACTAATTAAAAAAAATAATAATTTTCTACCGATGCTCAAAAATATATATTTGTTTGATTGGTGTTGAACGCCATACTCAGTTGTAGCAATAAAAAGCTCCTTAACTCGCTCGTTGAAAAAAATAATTGATTAATACAAAAAATAAGAAATTTCTACCGGTGCTATACAATATATGTTTGTTTGATTGGTGTTAAACACCATATTCAATTGTAGCTGTAAAAATGGCTCCTTAAACCGCTTGTTGAAATTATTTTACTAATACAAAAAATAATCATATTATACCGATGCTGTACAATATATGTTTGTTTGATTGGTGTTAAACGCCATACTCAATTGTAACAAATAAAAGGCTTCTTAACCCGCTTGTCGAAAATAAAATTGAATAATCCAAGAAATAATCATTTTCTACCGATGCTGTACGATAAATGTTTGTTTGATTGGTGTTTAACGCCATACTCAATTGCAGCAGTAAAAAGGCTTCTTAACCCGCTTGTGGAAAAAAAATTGACTAAAACAAGAAATACTAATTTCTACCGATGCTGTACAATATATAGCCATGCGTGGGATTTGCCTTTTGTTATATGAGTAAAGGCAAAGCTATCTGCGTGCTAGAGATATGGAAGCTCAATGCAGTCGACGGCGCGATGGTGGTAATGAGTTTCCATATTAAAATCCACAGACAAATCTCCAATGTGTGATACACTTAATACTAGCGGCCAAGCTTAACTTACCATTTCCCTGTTCAATGTTAATAAACGAGACAGTAAATATATGAACATGGGTTATACCTGTCACATGCTCCCAATTAGTCCAGCCCCTGTTCCCAAACCACCAGGGATGCATATTACAGTTGTAATTTCAAACCATTATTTGCTTGTTTGACGGATTGGTATTGCGATCAAACAGCCGATTTATTAATACGAGCTATTATGTATAATCAGGCAAAATACGTCCCTCGTACAGAAACAAAATACTATAACTATAATTATGTTTCGGAAGTTGAGGCGAGTGCGCCTTATCGCAGACCACATCAGCCAACAAACAATATGACTTTAATTATACAGAGGGTAAAGGGTGCAAACTGTCACAATGGCTAAACATTATAAATAATGTATACTAAAAACAAATTCCCATTATAAGACATGGTCAATTGCTCTGTTTTTACGAACGATGAATGCTTTCGAACACGCGTCTATGGACTTCAGGGGCAGTACCAAATATATTTTATATTAATGTCTCAACCGGAATTCGAACTAGAAGTTCTTTCAATAGCAAGATCAACATTGTCCATGTGGATTTTTGTAAATGACGAGAGAAAAATTTATATCTTCACCCGGATTTGAACCCGGACCCTTGGCCTACAGACTCAACACCGTACCAACTGAAACACAGAAGCTGCCGATAAAATTCGACGTGAATTCAATCCAAACTACAGGCAAACAATCTCTGTCCGACTTTAAATACGGACCGTAAAAGTCGTAGTCATCTTTTCGTTCTATATTTTACCCTCGATGGTTGTTTATGGTTTAAGTACTTCCGAAGATCTTGGCCATCTGGCTCGGGGAACTGTTTTAAGTTTAACATGCTGTTAATAGCACTGAAGGAGCATTAGCCTACTTTTCCAATAGAATGAAACACTTGTCTCTCTGTATGCTGTTCACCGCAGTCACACAAGTGAAACGCTCTTGAGCACGGCGTTAAACACCACTCAATGAATCAATCAGCCATAAATAGTTGTTCATTATTTAAATAATTTGGAAAAGCTAGTTCTGGTAAACATATGCCGACTTCTGTAGACAGAGTATCAGGTTTCCATCCGGGTTTCCTGTACAGTATCTATGGCTTATCATTTTAGACGTTTACAACCGTTTGTAGTTTGAATCTTCATACAGACACTGATTGGCTCCCGATATAGCTATTTCACAGACAGCCAATTAAACGACGAGGTCCTTTGATATCACGTAAACATCTATAGATTGACACGCCCCTAATGACACGACCTACATGTAATTGATTTCTTGTAAAATTCTCCCTCGTGTGGCCATCTCCGGTCAACCTCTCCCAATGGATCAGAAAACAAAAGGGTCTGTATATATAAGTAACCGATGATTCTTGAAAGTAATTGATGTTGTCATTTTATAAAAGGTTGTATAGTGAGAATAGAGTGTGAAAGGCAGTAGCACAACCTGTGTTATAACACAAGCAGATTGTTTTAGTCTGATATTCATCACTGATAGTCACAATATTCATCAGTGAGATTCACAATATTCATAATTGAGAGTCGCAATATTCATCATTGAGTCACAATATTCATCATTGAGTCACAATATTCATCCCTGAGATTCACAGTATTCATCCCTGACAGTCACAATATTCATCACTGAGAGTCACAATGTCCATCATTGACATTCACAATATTCATCATTGAGAGTCACAGCAATCATCATTGAGAGTCATCATATTCATCACTGATAGTCACAATATTCACCATTGAGATTCACAATATCATCATTGAAAATCACAAGATGCATCCGTGAGAGTCACAATTTTCATCACTGATAATCACAATATTCATCATTGAAAGTCAACATATGCATCACTGAGGGTCACAATATTCATCATTGAGTCACAATATTCATGATTGAGAGTCACAATATTCATGATTGAGAGTCACAATTTTCATCATTGAGAGTCGAAATATTCATCATTGCGAGACGATATTCATCATTGATAATCACAATATTCATCATTGAGTCACAATATTCATCATTGAGTCACAATGTTCATCATTGAGAATCACAATATTCATCATTGAGTCACAATGTTCATCATTGAGAATCACAATATTCATCATTGAGTCACTATATTCATCATTGAGAGTCACAATATCCATCACTGAAAGTCACAATATTCATCATTGAGAGTCACAATATTACATTGCTAGTCACAATGTTCATCATTAAGAGTCACAATATTCATCATTGAGTCACAATATTCATCATTGAAAGTCACAATATTCATCATTGAGAGTCACAATGTTCATCACTGAGAGTCGAAATATTTATCATTGAGAGTCACCATATTTATCATGGAGAGTCACAATATTGACCATTGAGTCACAATATACATCATTGAGAACCGCAATATTCAACATTGAGTCGCAATATTCATCACTGGGAGTCACAGTATTCATCCCTGAGAGTCGAAATATTCATCATTGAGAGTCACCATATTTATCATGGAGAGTCACAATATTGACCATTGTCACAATATACATCATTGAGAACCGCAATATTCAACATTGAGTCGCAATATTCATCGCTGAGAGTCACAGTATTCATCCCTGAGAGTCACAATATTCATCATTGAAAGTCAGAACATTCATCACTGATACTCACAATATGCATCACTGAGGGTCACAATATTCATCATTAAGTGTCACAATGTACATCATTGAGAGTCACAATGTTCATCATTGAGAATCACAATGTTCATCATTGAGAGTCACAACGTTCATCATTGAGTCGAAATATTCATCATTGAGAGTTGAAATATTCATCATTGAGAGTCGAAATATTCATCATTAAGAGTCACAATATTCATCATTGAGTCACAGTATTTACCATTGAGAGTCACACTATTCACCATTAAGAGTCACAATATTCATCATTAAGAGTCACAATATTCATCATTGAGTCACAGTATTTATCATTGAGAGTCACACTATTCATCATTGAGAGTCACAATATTCATCATTGATATGCACAATATTTATCATTGAGTCACAATGTTAATCATTGAGCAACAATGTTCATCATTGATAGTCACAATATCCATCATTGAGTCAGAATATTCATCATTGAGAGTCGAAATATTCATCACTGAGAGTCGAAATATTCATCATTGAGAGTCGAAATATTCATCATTGAGAGTCACAATATTCATCATTGAGTCACAGTATCTATCATTGAGAGTCACACTATTCATCATTAAGAGTCACAATATTCATCATTGATAAGCACAATATTTATCATTGAGTCACAATATTAATCATTGAGCAACAATGTTCATCATTGATAGTCACAATATCCATCATGGAGTCACAATGTTCATCATTGAGTCACAATGTTCATCATTGAGAATCACAATATTCATCATATAAAATGACCTGATTTACAGTCGAGATTAGTTTCACGAATGGAAATGGTCGAGAAAGGCCGACTTGCGTTTCTAAACTGTCTTCATTCTTATTCCAAATAACTTCCGTCGCCTTTGATTAACGGCTTTTGTGTATTGAATGGCCATTTTTAAGGCGAGTTGCATCATATTTTACGCTCGAAGCAACACTTGCATCTCATGGAGACAGACATTTCTTTTATGGACTCAGGTGCATACCACATCAATAAACATCAACATAAATCAAAAAGACAGGAGAGAAAATAGGGAAATAAAATGTAACTATTTATTCAAACATTCGGTTGAATGGACCAATTACAACTGGAGAATCAAGTCACATGAAAAGTTGAAATGGCGTCATTGGTCGATTGATCAGGTCAAAGGTCAGCAGCCTCCCTAAAGTTGGAGTTCACTTACTCTGTCAAAATGCTCAGCCATTATATACAAGGTCAATAACAACAGTGGATCAATTTGACCGTTTTATACAAATGAACTGTATATATATTTGTATAAATGCAGAGAGATATATTTGCTTTACATCCACCGGGATTCGAACCCGGGGCCTGTATATATATATATAGAATTCGAGAATCATTCTATCGTTAGCCTCCGTAGCTCAATCGGTTGAGTGCTGGACCTGTAACCACAAGGTCCCGGGTTCGAATCCCGGTGGAGGCAAGCACAATTTTCTCTCTTCATTTAGAAATAAATATATATATTATGTCTGCAGTAAGTCAGGACATGCGGGAGGAGAGTTAATACAGTACGGTAAGGTTACATGGGAACCAGGCTGTTATTCAAACAGAGGCCCCTTAATCAAAATGGCTACTACTGTAGGTAAAAAAGAAATGTTATGGAATTGAGTGTTTTGTGTGAAAATATAATCATTATCATAAACTTTATCTGTTCAACATCAAAATCTACAACCAAAGCAGAAAGCAGGCCTATTTGTCATACCATGTATACGTATTAAGAAGAAACGAACAAGACATGGCGGGTTTCAGACATTCAGGCGAACTTTTTCACACCGCGGCATCAAATAAGATTTAAGTATACGGTCCACTTACCCAAATGCCACACACATCACATTGCTGACAGTCGGCATCCCTCACTCCTCATATCGTCCATTAAGGTATGATAATTAACTTTAAACACAAGCAATTATTTTTACTGTTAACTAATTTTGGAACCCTCACAAATAGTGGGGTGACTGTCAGCCTCACCCTTAACTCGACACTGTGTATGACCAAAAGGTAATACCATCAGTTACGTCACTTAAGTTATTGTATACTTACGCTCAAATTATTTCCTTAATTCCGTATATCCAAAATACAGGAAGCGGCGTAAGCAGGTTGCGTTGAATGCAGAATATCTCACGGCATATGTATTTTGAGTAAATTTGAAGGAAATAACTACATAACTCCCAAACGTAGTTTTATGTTACTGGCTGTACATCCATCATATGAGATAATCAAATGACTGCAACATTTATAGCAGGCTATATCACACCAAATATAATCCCCCGTGGTTGCATGTTCACAAAGAGTGTTAATAAATTATACTGCGTTATACCATCGGGGCATTAACATCCACAGAACAGCACTAGTTCCATAATGCCGTATTGCCCGTTAAATATTTACATTCACTGAATAGGCCTTTAATGAAATCTGAATGCATGACATGAAATACTGCTACCTCCGATGCATTTCGTTATGATATTCAAAGTTCCTGTTTGTGTAAGATGAACGAGCAACAGCTGCTGGTGCTATAGAGTAAAAAGACTACACAATCATCTAAAGCTTGTTTACATCGGTTTCCACGTCTTCAGGGACATGTCAACGTCCGCTCTAAGTCAGTTAGTATTGGAACTGGAGGTTTGCTAACACCAATACATTTCACCAGGCTTACACACATTCAGTACCGTTAAGAGACACACCAGTTCAATTCCGTACACACTCTGACTGGCATTGATAGCTGGGATAATAGAACTAACCCAAGCAAGCTTGTCCATTCTTGTTCAACTGAGCGGCAGAGACTCTGTGCTGAATCCGACTTGAGCGCCTCAACACCAATCTTCATCACGTTGTTATGCATCGCTTCATTGGCATAGCTTTCAAGATTTGTCAATAAAATATCTCTGCCACTAATGAAGCACTCTGAATGCATTCTTGATAAGAGAACATCCATATGCCTGGGAGGATTTCTTGGTTTAAATAAAGTAAAATTTGTATCGCGATAGTGATGGCTTTTAGCATTTGGAACACACGTGTCCGATCATACAGTTAGAAAAAGCAATGGTTCGTGTATTATGCGCGGATGTGTCACTACAGGAACAAAGCTACGGGGTGGAGTTTGGGTGGGGGTTACAAACGAGCACCCCCTTAATAGTAAGGTATGCGGGAATGTTAACATTGGTTTACTGGAGTAGAGACGGTTTCCTTTTTTACCACCTTTAATACAGGTCCCGAAACGAATCCAATATATATGCCATCTAAAGGAGTTCCTGATATTAAAAAACGAAAATTTAAAGTAAAAACACTAACTGTTAGAGTGGATTCCATTCCCCAATTCCCCATCGTCACACCCGTCACTTCATTGCTCAAATAACCAAACCACATCAACAACATACAAAGAAATCAGACTATAAATGCAATTTCAAATTTCAAGCTAGAGTGTTCCCCAAACAAACTTGTTTTGACTTGAATAAATAAAACTATTTTCTGAAATGACGGAGTTAATATGTTTGTTTATTTGATCGTGTTTACCGTCGTACTCAGGAGTA
Source organism: Cryptochiton stelleri (assembly GCA_031471745.1). Lineage (NCBI taxonomy): Eukaryota > Metazoa > Mollusca > Polyplacophora > Chitonida > Mopaliidae > Cryptochiton > Cryptochiton stelleri. The sequence continues at coordinate 13,409 of JAUELC010273700.1, forward strand.
TTTCACTTATATGACATGTATTCATTGCCGGTGTTTTAAAACCGGAAAGAAACCTCGTAAAACCGACCCCGTGATCTCCGGAAAAATTCCCTTTTATACCAGGATCGACAGTCGGCCTTGAAACTGTGCGGGAACATCAAAGAGGCTCAGCGTAACAAACTGAGCCATAAGATAAGGCATGGAAATTTGACATTTGTTGTATGTTCTTGTCTTAGAGAAGCTAGTGCACTCTAATTATTTAACTAGTTAAAACTTGCATCTCATGAAAATAAACGTATCCTGTATGACATCAGGTGCATACTACATCAATAAACATCAACATAGAGCAAAAAACAGGAGAGAAAATAGGGAAATAAAATTGAACTATTTATCATAACAGTCGGTTGAATGGGCCAATTACAACTGGAGAATCAAGTCACGTGAAGAATTGAAATGGAGTCATTGGTCGATTGGCACGGTCAAAGGTCAGCAGCCTCCCTAAATTTGGAGTTCACTAACTCTGTCAAAATGCTCAGCCATTACATACAAGTTCAACAACAACGGTAATTCCGTATATCCAAAATGCAGAAAACTGCGTAAAAAGGTTGCATGGAATGTAAGATATCTCACGACATATGTATTTTAAATAAACTTGAAGGACATAACTACATAACTCCCAAGCGTAGTTTTATGTTACTAGCTGTTCATTCATCCTATGAGATAATGAAGTCAAACGACTGCAACATTTATAGCAGGCTATATCACACCAAATATAATCCCCCGTGGTTGCATGTTCACAAAGAGTGTTAATAAAGTATATAGCGTTATAACATCGGGGCATTAACATCCAAAAAACATCACTAGTTCCAAAATGCCGTACTCCCGTTAAATATTTGCATCCACTTCATAGGGCTTTAATGAAATCTGAATGCATGACATGCAAACACTGCTACCTCCGATGCATTTCATTCTGACATTCAAAAGTTCCCGATGTGTAGAATGAATTAGCAACAGATGGTGGTCCTATAGAGCAGAAAGACTACACAATCATCTTAAGCTTTTGTTTACATCGGTTTTCAAGTTTCCAGGGACATGTCAACGTCCACTCTAAGTCAGTTAGTATTGGAACTGGAGGTTTGCTAACACCAATACGTTTCATCTGGCTTACACACATCCAGTACCGTTAAGCGACACACCAGTTCAAGTCTGTACACAGGCTGACTGGCATTGGTAGCTGGGGGAATAGAACTAACCCCAGAAAGCTTGTCCATTTATGTTCACCTGAGCGGCAGAGACTCTGTGCTGAATCCAACTTGAGCGCCTCAACACCAATCTTCATCACGTTGTAATGCATCGCGATAAGAGAACCTTCATATGTATGCGAGGATTTTTTGGTTTCAACAAAATGAAATATGTGTAGCGATAGTGATGGTTTTTAGCTTAGAAAAATCAACGGTTCGTGTATTATGCACGGATGTTTCGCGACAGGAACAAAGCTGTGGGGGTGGGGTTTGGGTGGGGGTTACAAACGAGCACCCCTTTAATATTTCAAAGGTATGCGTGAAAGTTGACATTGGTTTACTGGAGTAAAGACGGTTTCCTTTTTCACCACATTTAATACAGGTCCCGAAACGAATCCAATCAATATGAAATCTAAACAAATCTTTTTATTAAAATCAATAAGTGTTGGTCTGGATTCCAGTCTCCGTTACCCCTTCGTCCACATCCGACACTTCATTGTCCAAATAATCAAACCATATTAACAACATACACAAAAATCAGACTATAAACGAAATTTGAAATTTCAAGCTAGAGTTTTCCACAAATAAACTTTTTTTGACTTGAATAAAATAAATAAAACTAATGTTTGAAATGACGGAGTTAATATATATGTTTGTTTATTTGATTGGTGTTTAACATCGTACTCAGGGGGTATTTCAGTTATATGAAATGTATTCATTGCCGGTGTTTGAAAACCGGGAAGAATCCTCGTAAATCCGACCACGCGATCTCCGAAAAAATTCCCTTTTATGCCTTGAAACAGTCCGGTACATGGAAGAGGCTCAGCGTAACCAACTGAGCCATAAGATAAATCATGGAAATTTGACATTTTTTGTATGTTCTTCTCTAAGATAAACTATTGCACTCTAATACGGTTGTGTTTTGCTATTGTTTCTTTTAAAATAACTTAGATTTGGCACCAAAACTGTTCCAGAACCAAATAATCTGAATATGCTTGTCTCGAATTGAAGAACATCTATAAACTTTGTTGGAAAGTTTCAATTTTCAAATTTCTCTCGCTTGGCGATTCAAAGGACTTGTGTCTGAAATACTCGTTATCATTCTGAAGCTTTCAAATTTATTATTATCCGCCAACCAAATTCACAAAGTTCTGATTGGTCAATTTGTCGGGAGTAATGCAACGGTACCACACGGGATTTGAAACAATTCACGGGTGCTATAAAACCTATTTAGCCGCCTTCACTTAAAACTCTTAAAGTAGAATCTGAAAGAGATTATTGGTTTCGAAAACATAAGCTTTGGAAAACTTTTTTCTGCGACATCATGGCCAGTTTCGATGTTACTAGAATCTGACAGCGTTATCATGGTAGCGATAGTGGTCAGATAAGGTAAATATGATCGTAAAGGAAGAAGGAAGACAAAAAATATTTGAGGTTTTTCGCAGGGTGTACGGACCTTTAAGACAGTCCTTAGATCCGTACACCCTTTGCAAAACGTCAATAACTAATATTATTTTACTACTTTTATTAGTTGATATTTGGCCAGAAATCTCATCCATTCAGTTAACTATTGACTGTGAAAATAAGTCGAAAGATCTGTTTGTTTTAAGACGTTGTTGATAATCACATAAGGTGTTGGCACTGCTAGCCAATTTCGCTAGAAATAAATATAGGACACGTAGTATAAGCCATCATGGAATCGACTGTGGCACTACAGTCAACTGCGACAAGACGTAACATTGTGACGTAATTTTTTACCACTGTGACGTAATTCTTTCCTTGTGTGGCGTCCTAGGCTGAGTGAGACAGCCCTGTCACAGCATCGGGATGAACAATGTAGCGAGTGTGAACTGGGTCTAAGCGTCACAATTGACGAAGAACCCGGATAACGTTGCGCGGGA
>JAUELC010273807.1:0-10272 GCA_031471745.1 Cryptochiton stelleri
AAATTAACATTACCTACTGAGGCATCATGGGATACACTTGTGCAAACTTCGGACGAAATTATACGTGAAATACGGTACCTCATAGCTGAGGATTTGTACAATAAACTTGTACATGTACTTCTGAAGAGCTAGGCCATCTAAACGACCTCACTATATAAGTACACAATTATGTCTTCAAGGCCCTGGCCGTCATAGCTATAATAACATGCAATGACTTCTTAGCCGACAAACGGCAGACATACAAAATGCTTGCACTCCACTGTATACAACACCTGCCCTCGACAAGACAGGCAGAAAGAGGCGATCCCAACTAGACTTGGGACCCCTACAATACAACATTTGACAGCCATTGTTATCATTAAACATAAGAATACTTCTCTCCTAGCTAAAAACACATCTTCAGCAAGATGGCTGAAGAATTAAATAGGCAGTGCGCAGCCTGTTCTGCGCAGATGTCGTGAGTGAGGGTCCAGAGGAGGGTTTTCGTTTGAATTTTTCAGTATAGCAATTATAATTGCAAAAGTGCATTAGTCAGTGGAAGGTAAGTTTATTCTGTAAGAAACAGCAATGTTTGAAGACTAAGCACAGACTACATTGGATTAAGATTGTAACTGGGAAAAACCATCTTTACCTCATTAACCAGAAAGTCCTCTTGTTGTAGAATAATCTCATGCTGGATTCTCTCTCTCCTCTCGATGGCATGGCGAATAACTTCTGTCATGTGATCAATACTGAAACAAACAGAGGAGCGGAAAATAGGAAACGGTCATAAAGATCTTATACGGCTTCTGTAATTCCTGTACCTATTGAACAGACACAGTTTAACATATCATCAGGATACTCAGCCATTGTTGACTAACATTTTCTGACACCTTGACACCAATAGTGTGTCACCTGATTATCTTTACAACAATTGTAGTTTTCCGTCTAATTGTAATCCAGTTTTTACCTCTCCATTTCCTTGAGAAACCTTGCTCCCAGCCAATCGTTCATATCTTTATAGACATTATCTGCTTTGCCTTTCATGTCCTGTATAATTCCCATCCCAATAGCTTTGATGAGGTCTAATCTAGCCTTGGTGGCCGTCTCTGTAAATAACAAACACAAATTGTCTACATTAATTGACCACGTACACAGAAATGATGGTTTCACAATTTGATTGTTTGCTTAGTGTTTAGCACTGTACTTATGGTTATTTCACTCATATTAGGGGGTGCCTCCTTGTGATAGGGTGAGTCCATACTGCCAAAAACTATTTATTCACATTATACTGGCACCTGGTCAACCAGTTGTTGCTCTAACCCCCTATAAGGAGTGAGAAATTCTTGTTTTAAATTCTTAGGTCTTTCTAAATTCTTAGGAGTGGATCGCACGATCTATTGTTTATGACGTGGATGTTCAACCACTGGACCATTCTTATAGGTCATACAATATCCGATACAATTGTTTGTTTGTTCAATTGGGTTTTTATGCCGCACTTCAGGTTATTTCACTGATATGATGGCGTGCCAATGGGTGAAGGAAACACCCCTCCCAGGATGCTGGCAATAATCTATAACAATTAAGACACCAGACAGGCACAAAACGCAAAACATGCTGCAATAAGACAAAGTGTGCAAATTCACAGTTCGAGACACCACAATAAATTGGCTCGGTATTGTCCATTAGCTCTGGGAGCACCAGGGCATAGAAAGCTCCCACCAACCACCTGCCATAAGAATATGAAACTATTGCTACAAATACACAATACTTTCATCAAAATATAAACAAGAAGTATTATTACTACATGTGTCCTCTTCTACTGGTCACTTTTAACTGGAAGGTTGTGGTATTCATCAATGTGTTAATTGAGACTCTATTTCCAAGTTTCAACAAAGTCTTCAAGTATATTATTAACATAAAAAACGAACAGTAGACAACATGGTAGGAGTCTGCCAAGTCGCACATTACTCCGGTGTAAAACTTTAACAGAAAATTACATTGGTGATTTGACACCAGTTAACATAATACAGAAAACTCTGGTAAAGTATGCTCACTACAACTTACCTTCTTCCTGTATAGCAAAGAAGTATTCTGCCCTCATTTTACCTCTCTTCATTCGTTTAGCTTTATCTTCTTCACTCTCTTCAGCTGCAGCAGCTGTGGAGAAGAATATCAGCATGAACACTCTTTAATTTGAATAAGAATACTGCGTGAATATTACAACATACTGTAAGCAAATCATTTCTGAATGTACATGTATCCCATTGGAAACTATTCAACAACTTGACAGTGGTTACTTTCTGTAAATAATACCGGCACACTATTCTTGTATTATTTAAGAAAAAAGGCTATTTATTCTACCACTTACATTGATGAGTACAAAAAATAAGCCAAAGCAATCTATTTAATTGAATAATGACAAACTTTCTCAAATGTAAGTGATAATACATACGTGGAGGCGGTGTGGGTGCCACTTCTGCTTCCTTCCCTTTGCCTTTCTTTGGCGACGGACTGCGACTCTTAGCTCCCCCTTTCTTCCCTCCCTTCCCCTTTTTAACATCAGTAGCCTTTACTTTCTCCATTTCTGCCACTCTCTCTTTCTCCTTCTGTTTATCAGCTTCTTCTTCGGCATCACGACTAGACTGTTCTTTTGTCATCTAATAACAAATTTACAATTATGGATAGGATTTTTAAATATCATGTCATCATGACCAGACTGTTCTTTTGTCATCTAATAACACATTTACAGACAATTATGGATAAGATTTTAAATATCATGTAAAAAAAGGCAGTACATTTTTGTAGACTGTTCTTTGTCATCTAATAACAAATTTACAGAGAATTAGGGTTTAAACTTTTAAATATCATATAACAAAAGGCAGTACTTTTTCCCTAGAGTAAATATTTTGTGGAAAAATATGAGCAGCAAATAAGCAAATGAAACAATATACCCCTCCCTAAATTTTCACAAAAAGTTAACAAAATGAAAACAACAATAATTTAATAATTATGAAACTGTCAACATTTCAAATAGGTATATCTTTAATTCCATTGAGATCCGCGAACAAAATATAAGATGCCATTTCTGTATTTTAAGTATTGTTTTTATTGAACTAAAAATGTTTCTATAATGCCTTTCAATGGAAGGGAAAATAATATCTTTTACTAAACGTTTAATGAAACACAGTCAAAACCTCTACTGCAATATGAGCTTTATGCTTTGTACTAGTGGTCAAGTACTAGTAGTATCTGATGGTTGTGTGCACACTTCAAACTTACGATGCCAGAGATAGCAACAATAGCGTTACTGAAGCAGTCGGTAATAAGCTTCTCATCAAGATCTGGTGGAGGTTGTGGACTGTCAGACTCCTCTCCTTTCTTCGCTGGCTTCTTATCTCCTTTCCCTTTACCTGCCTTACCATCAGGGTCAGGTGAGAGGGGGCGACGGGGCACCAGTGGGATTCTGAAATAGAACACATTATGGTATAATTTCATTTCCTCCACATGATAAGTTATAGGGACTGATTGCTGAAAGGGTATTCAGCACAACATTTACTATGTCATGTAACAATCAATATTTTAACTACACCATGTAAAATTGATAAAATAAATGCACTGCCTGGTGACACAATACGATAAATCGTTCAGCTAACAGTGTTTTTAGGAACCGTTACTTGGTAAAGATTGACTGAATATTGATACATGAACAAAACTACAGAAGAAAACAATTCAATGCTCAATTTACAGGATAGTTTTTATATAATAGTACACAGGAGCAATATACTTCTGAAAACAGCTTTACTTATAAGTTTTTACAATTAAAATATGCCGATAAATTCTTTCCTTACTTTTGCCGTTTAACTTCAGGATTGCCATCAGTCCCAGCAGCATTCCTGTCCTCTTTCTTTTCTTTACTCTTGTCTCGTCTCTTCGCTGATGGGGTGCGAGATTTCGAGCTACCCTTAGGTGAACGTTATCGATCTTTAGGGGACTTGGATCTGGGGGACTTGACAGTATCTTTGGGGGTTGTGGGGGCCTCCTCCGGCGTAGGTAAGGGCGGGGTTGGTGCCCCTTCGCTCACTGAAGGTGACTTCTCTGGTGAGTTAGGTCTCTCCACTGGCAGCTAGGAAGAAACAAAAAGTATAACGATAATTATTTTATTTCACGATTTGTTTGTCTGTTCTCTACAGCAACGTCAAAGAGGCATGCATAACCAACAACTTAAACCATCATTGAGTCAATCTGAAAACAATATTTTGGCGAATTGGGATTTAGAGTGGTCAGGGATATCATACCTCACTAAGTGATAATCTGGGATATCAATCCTCAATAGGTGATAACCTGATATATCATGCCTCAATAAGCATGCATAACCAACAACTTAAACCATCATTGAGTCAATCTGAAAACAATATTTTGGCAAATTGGGATTTAGGGTGGTCAGGGATATCATACGTCAACAGGTGATAATTTTGTGTATTTAGGATTCAAGGATATCATACCTCAATAAGTGAAAATCTGGGATATCATACATCAATAAGTGAAAATCTGGGATATCATACCTCAATAAGTGACAATCTGGGATAGCATACCTCAATAAGTGATAATTTGGGATGTCATACCTCAATAATTGATAATCTGGCATATTTAGGATAACGATGGTAAGGGATTTCATACCCCAATAGGTAATAATTTTATGTATTTAGGATTAGGGTGGTCAAGGACAGCATACCTCAATAAGTGATACTCTGGGATATCATTCCTCAATAATTGATAATCTGGGATATCATATCTCAATACCCGATAATCTGGCATATTTAGGATAAGGGTGGTCAGGGATGTCATACATCAATTAGTGATAATCTGGGATATCATACCTTAATAAGTGATAATCTGGGATATCGTACCTCAATAAGTGATAATCTGGGATGTCACACCTCAATAAGTGATAATTTGGGATGTCACACCTCAATAAGTGATAATCTGGGATATCACACCTCAATAAGTGATAATCTGGGATGTCACACCTCAATAAGTGATAATCTGTTGTATTCGGATTTAGGGTGGTCAAGGATATCATACGTCAATAAGTGATAATCTGGCGTATTTGGGATAAGGATGGTCAAGGATCTCATACCTCAATAGGTGATAATCTGGGATATCACACCTCAATAAGTGATAATCTGGGATATCATACCTCAATTAGTGATAATCTGGGATATCATACCTCAATAAGTGATAATCTGGGATACCATACCTAAATAATTGATAATCTGGGATATCATGCCTAAATAATTGATAATCTGGGATATCATACCTCAATAATTGATAATCTGGGATATCATACCTCACTAAGTGATAATCTGGGATATCATACCTCACTAAGTGATAATCTGGGATATCATACCTCAATAAGTGATAATCTGGCGTATTTGGGATTAGGCTGATCAGGTATATGTCCTTCCATTCCTCTGTAATAATCCTTGGTCAACCTGACTGTGTCCTGGAATCTATCTACTTCACACTGAAAGCCAAACAGATAACTGTACTGCTGGGTCTACAGGTAACTATATAATACAGACTAGAGGCTTTTTCAGATGTGTGAATTGTTTTAAAGAATAGACACATGTTGTGAACAAAGACGTGTCTTAGATTTGATCCCAACAAAAAGTTTAATCCTAAATAGTATAGAGTAATTATACAATTATAATGAGAGATATGCAAAGATGCATAGTGATTCCATATATGACTGATTTAAAAAATTGTCAAGAAAACGATTTCTTTTTGTAAATGGTAATACTGCTAAAAAAAAAAGCAAAATCTTACTTCGCATTGCAAAGTTTTTTTTAAAATAAATTTTGAAATTGAAACACTGCAAAAAATCCCCAATGTTAAACAGCAGTGTATAGCGAGACAAGTTCATTTACTATAACATCCAAACTTGTACCTGCATGAGTGTTATATAATGATTGCTGAGTATCCCCAGATGATCGTCCACCCAACCATCTGACATTATATTAGACCGCTCTAATTCTGCCTTCTCTTTACGCTCATCACAAATACTCCAGAGCCTCTCTCTGAGATCGTCTGTCCTCTGATGAAGCTCGGCCCTCGTCTCCTCGTCCTCTCGCATGTCGTCCGAAATACTGTTATAATCCTGATGTTACAATATTCATAAACTTTATAAGATTGATGTTTTATTAAGTCTCGAGATTATCTAAATTCTCAAAAGACTTATACCTATTTTCCCGTCAAACTCTGGCAATGTATCAGTGTGAACACAAGCGAAATACCGTTGAGAAAGCCAAGCAAACTAATTATTAAGCAATTGATATTACCAACCAATTACTTGAGATAATATTCGTCATTAATGTGCGCAAATGTGCATCAAACAGGTTTTTGATGTAATACATACATATGCATTTTTAAAAGTTTAATAAATGGCTCCAATAGTTGGAAAAGACTATCATGAGATATATAAGGCTAACATAAATTGATTACTAGTTTCTCAGGCAATTACTTTCTAAAAAATGGTGAGGGCAGGAGGGTTTTTATTTTATTTTTTATTTCAAAAATTTAAGTGGCAGATTTTTATTATTCTATCTTAATACATTTTTTATCTAAACAACTTTCAGTTGATGCAGAGTGCCTTCTAGAAATGTCCTGATTTGGCTTTGTGCTGTATAAATATGGAAATAAAGTATTTGTTCATGTGTTGATTTCTTAGTCCCCAGTCTTGGCCATTCAAATGCAGTGTGAGACATCAGCAAAGATATAATAAAAGACGATTGGACAGTGAAAAATGAAATAGCCCAAATATACGGACTGTGCTGTCTTCGTTGATTTCACCATCACCTGAGCAAATTTTTGATAGGACTGGCTATCAGACAGGCCCTAATGTCGCACACTGCAAATGCTTTGGTCGATCCATTTCATCACTTTTTTTTATTATGCTTTCTGTTTATACTGTAAGTCCAACTGATTAAAACAGCGAGTAATCTGGCAATTAAACATCGAAAATTTACCGCCACCGTGCCTGACAATTTTGTTATTTTCGACCTTACAGTTTGAAATTTGTAGAAAGCTAAAATATACTAGGCAAAACAACTTGAAATTTTAAAATTTAAGGTAAATAAAGGGGTACAAAACTAACAATGTGCATAAAAATGTTTTATATTGAGTTCAAAGTGTGTATAAAAGATCAGGAAACATCGTACTTTATTTACGTAAACGAAATAAAAATATCGGAAACTGAAAATTCAACGTACGTAGGGCAGACGCATTGAAAAAATTATATTGATTAAAATTGTTTACTTACGACTTCTTTGCGTTATGCGCACTAAACTTGTTAAAAACATATGGCGAACACAAACAATACATTCTGCATGGTTGTTTTCAATATTTTGCTTCTCTCCGTTTATTGACAAATAACAAGATATTTTGTATTCAAATTGTCATCAAAATCGGTAACAGAAATCTTCCCCATTTTGGCTGTCAAGCATGTGCGTAGCTTCTGCCCAATGAAAATGCTCCATTCATGACACCTGACCAAAATCGACCAATCACGTTATCTGTCACGCAATCAGTTATCATGCGATTTGAGAGTTAGAAGATTACAAGCAGTTCCGATTTTGTCTGCATCCTTCGATCTTTATATTACAGTATTCCGTTCTATTTGACAATAAATATACAGGCTGTAGGTCATTGGAGACATTTATTCATGAAATCAACAACGCGCAGGCTGGCGCAGCTAGGATAGGGACATTTGTACAAGTAACAACAACAACAGCGCCGATATGTTTGATTACGCTAAAAATATTGCACCTCAAAACAAACTTACGTGCACGTAAGTTTATTTTAAATTTTTCATCAATATCGAATTAATTTAAGATGCAAAGTAGTAATTTTATAGAAAGAATTATACTTTGGGAAATATCTTGAATAAAACATTATATGTAAATGAATACATTTTATTGAAGGCCAAATTTTCCAGTGCGGGCGATACTTGAGAAACACGTTTTTTTTTTTTTAATTGCTATAAAAAATTGAGGCGGCGGTTATTTGGGGATGCGGCGGTGCTGAGAAACTATTCATTAACTTTTTATGGCCTAATAATCAATTATTTGGCAAGCACTGCTTTCCCATTTGGCTTTGTGGCTTCATTTTATGGGATACTGCTGCTTCGGGTGAAATCCCCATGTGAAAAATTAACGGATGCAAATTTTCCGTGGATTTGTGGAAATTCAAAGATTTTACTGCGCCCATGGTTGATTGCGTGAATCGTGCAATCAGGCTTCCACACCTTGCCCCCTCTCCCCCTCTATCTCCACCATTCGGCTGCCTACATGGATTTGTATCTAATATGGAGTACAGGATGAAGTTAATGATGAAAGAAGTTGTATGATTTTACCCTGATTATCTCATACTATTAGCTCTAACTGAAACTTCAAATCGTATTTATTTTTCAAGCTAGATTAATGCAAAAATAATTCAAGAAATGCCTTGGATAAAAAAAAAACTTTTGTGCCCAGTTAGCTTTAACGAAAGCCAACCTTAGTAGAGTATTTCAATTTTCATTCCAAAAGTGACCCAATGTGTAAACTACCTTTTAATACGAAGAATTTTTATTTTCCAGATATATGAAAGATTGGCCTGCCTGATTCAGTGTCTGAATAGGAACTGGTATGTGGAAGTATGATTTCCTTCACCCATTGGGCTGGCAAACCGTCATGTAAGTGAAATAACCTAAGTACTTCGTAAAACCCCAATCAAACAATCGATTAAATGTACCACAGGGTTCAAGTTTCCCTGTGGACTTAGGTATATGAGTCACAGGAGATGACTGGCTATCACTAGGATGGTTTATGAGGTTTTCCATCACATTAAGTGAGGCAGAGTAAGAAGCGGATAATCAGTAGTTATATAAATGAAATACCCTTTCAGTATATTCAAATACCACATTTAGATACTATAATGTAACAATATTCACAACTCAGATTTCGACACTATGATGATGTACCTAGGACAATGGGAATCTCTCTGAAATACACTGAAGAGTTCCAATGTCTGAGTGTCTAATTATACAATAAATTAATTCTCACAGTTCTCTTCATTTACTAAACAGCTCCCCTGATTCTGATACCCTTACACACAGGCTAACTAAGGAATAATCATCCTATTTAATACATATCCTGTTGACCCAAAACACTGACAGTGCGAGTTGGAGGGAGCTTTCTGTCGGCCTCAGATCTAAGGGGCAACATGAAGCTGATATGTCGTGACGTCTATCACTAAGTCTTATTGCACCATGTATTATGTCATGCGCCTGTCTTGTATCTTGTCAGTGGCTTCGAGGGTGATTTCCTTCACCCATTGTCATTGGGCTGGCACGCTATCGTAGGACATGAGTGAAATAACCTTGTACGGCATAAAACCCCAATGAAACAAACGATGCCGTCATTATATTCTTTAAGTGAATACCCTTGACTACTATGTTTAACACAATTCCAAATCAATACAGATCACATCTTATTTTCTCAAATTCTGGCCAAGGGGAGCATCTTCCGAGCATTATCATGCTGTCTTTACTTAGCACTAGAGGAACATTAGTTTTCCAACAGACCAAATCACTTCACATTCTATGATTTATGTTAGTGTGGCTATTTACTATTGGAGTACAATGCCGTCATATAAGTGAAATGCCCTTGAGTACGGCGTTAGACACCAATCAATCACCCACATTGAGTTTTCACGGTCTATAGGAATCCCTTGTTGTTTTCCAAGCTAATCCAAGAAGTCTTACGTATTCATTTCTTTTGTAATTCTTTTTATGTTTGATTCAGTTTGTTTTAAAGTTTTATATTGAAAGGATTGAGGAAGTTGATTGCATCAAATATAACCATAAATAAAAAAAAAAATGTTTGTCTTATCTAACAGGGACAAACATTTTCTGAAAAAGAAATCTGTATTTATTGGCAGCTAGAAGAACTTCAGTACTTTCAATAACTATCATTCTTGCAGAGCTGTCTCTATTTGACAAAACGAGCCCTCTGTCTAAGGGCAGCATGTTCTAAGCTAGCACGATGCATATGGCCTGTTCCTTTATCTTAGCCCTACACCCCCTGCCTATCTCGACCCTTGTCACAGGTGGGAAATCGCCATGCTGCTAATGCCGGCCTCTAAACATATACAATTGATGTTTTTTAGATACACTAGACACAATAACTAGTCTCTTACCGTCCTATCTTTCTTTTGATAGTTTTCGATTTTTTTTTTGTGCAAAGGGAGATA
>JAUELC010273918.1:0-10272 GCA_031471745.1 Cryptochiton stelleri
TTCATCACACGCCTTTGAGAACAATTTTTGCTTTGAATTGTTTACACGTTTCGGCTCTATTAACATTTATCACTGGCAATTTCAGGATTATACGATGTATTATACGATGTATTTCCCTTGTTATTCTCATTCCCAATGATATGTGTGTAGCTGTTGTTGTAAATGAGTTTTCCCCTCCTTTATGAACTGCTTCCGTGGATAGTGCCTGCATGAGTTTGGCTTGTATGTTAACAATCGATGTTCCCCTTAACCATGTGGAAGACGAGTTCCAAGACCGCCATCGCCATCGTTTTTTGGTTGTAAAGCTGTGTGGACGTTGCCAAAAAATGTCTGAAAAATGTCTGATAGTCTATCCTGTTCACTAGACCATTAATACTGGCACAGCCGTCCTATCGCTGGAAAAATAAAAACATAAGGCATCAATCAGACCTAAACCCATTAGTCAGATATAGAAAATTTGCTTAATACACTTTTTTTTAACCTATGAACGTAGGAACAGGCAGTTCTGTATAAGCTGTGTTTTTTCCAAATATACCTTTTTCGTCTTCAACCCACTAAGCTTTGTCTGTTTTCGCATGTCTGTGGAAATCATATTTCTCATAAACAATAAATCTGGCGAGGAGATCTATTTATGTATACAATATACGACTTATAATGTGAAGTGAAGCTTCGATTGAACTGATAAGTCCGCGGTTTGGGCATATCTTCCTTAAACATACGTTAACACAGTGTATAAATAATCATAAATTCAACTGAAGTGAGATAAACCGGTAAGAAGCACCTGCGATGACCTCGACACAATGTTGTTTGGAGGCAATGACCTGGCTTTTATATTGACAGTTGCATTATGCCTAATATACGACCCGATTACACTTTCCAGTCACGTTCCAACAATGGAATATAACGGAGACTAAGGGTTATAAATGAAACAGAATGTCTCATCTGATGCGACCTCGAGTTACTAGGCCATTTGGTTTGCAAGCGATCAATCATTCTAAATACGCTTCAGATAGCAGGGAAGCGCACGTAACTTACGAGGGCATATCTGCCTCTTCAGCAGGTTGGTCTATTACAGGGTATTTCTTATTGCCCATTGTCTCTATCATAGTATCTGTATTTGTACAGACGATTCGCAGAATACGGGGTTTATGTTAAATTTTGCAAAACGAACAGCCCTCTAGGCGATTTACCGGATACATGTACCGCAATTGTAGTATGTGATGATTTTTTTATTATTATTTTAAAATAGCTATCGTGCGACCATTGTTTTTTTTCACTAAGCTTTTTCTTTTATATTATATAGTGTATATCACAACGTTATACGACTCAACATGATATACATATATGAGGTATTTTAAATACAATATTGAAACTTATTTTTTAGTTAAGAAACCAACCTATCCATTCTATTAGCATGCAGGGTAGGTCATTGACGTCTAAAGTGTTGGTGACTACACAGTTGGATCATGTTATGACCTTAACACACGGTTTATCCAGGTCACGAATATCAATAAATATGGCATTATCAATGTCATTATAGCTTTTTTTTATACGGTATGATTAAATCCGTCACTTCTGATTCAGACATGAACTGAAACCGCAACATATTGAGGCATTTCTCGGTTGTTAGTTTGATTGAATACCTCGTCTGATAGGAATCCACATTAATCGACAAGGAAACTTCCTGCCCACTATCAATCATTGTAAATTCGTTTTAGATCAAATTAAAGTACCATGGATTGATGAGTTCATATCAGGTTCTTAAACAGGTTGAAATAAATCTGTATTATATTGAGCTTTTATACGCATTATTTAAGCTGTTACGCCCATGGTTTTCCAGAAGGTCCGTCCAATCAAGGGGATTGGGCCATATTTTGTTTAAGTTAAATGAGGCGATTCTCACATGCATATGCGGGTACTATTTCATCAACTATGAAAGCGACCTGCTGCCATAGTTTTTCCAAATACTGTTTGCGACTCAACTGTGTACAGTTTACGTCGACGGTTTTCTACTTTTCATAACATTTCTTCTTAATAGGATATGTCAAATCTGAAAGGTTAATAATGTGAGGTGACACGTTATACTAAACAAGGTAAAGTTTGTGAGGCCATATCATTTTGAGGCAATGTGGTAGACATAACACATACACTACCATGAAATGTGTATTTATCCCCCATAAAAGTGGTACTAGCCGATCCATCCACTCTTTCCTTTGCTATTATAGTTCTAAGTAATTGATACAATTGGATTATAGCACATTGAGCACAAAATCTTATGACATCTAAGTGCCATAATTCTTACTAAACACTGCGTTCATATTTGTAGCCCGGTATTTCGTGGAAGAAAACATGTAAGCAACAAGTGTCTAGACAGATTTGTATTTATTCGTTACATTTCATCTGGCTGTATGGCTTAACGACCCAATCTATGCAGACGTTATTGTTGCCAACTTCTGGGTTGATCCAAACCACGCGAACTTGTGAATTGATATGGTGATGTGATATTTATTGCATTATTTATGATTTTATTCAGATATATACACACTCTGTCAGTACTAAGCTTCGTCTTTTTATTTGTAATTATCTAACATTGGCAACAGTCATTTCTCCACATGATGTGTAAATTACGCGAAGGGTTTTATTCGACAGAACCTGTGTTATTCAATGTTTTGCCCAAGCAATTGCTACAACCTGTCAAGGGTATGTGTGTAAACTCGCCTATATCGAAACTTCCCAGGCATTATTTGTCTGTGAGTATCATAGTGTAAACACCATTTCATTTATTTATTTTCTGGTGAGATATTCGGCGTCAATATTGTAAATTTTGGGTTCCATTCTGTGCAAACGAAAGCGAGGATATTATAACTTTTCCTCTCAATACAGGAATGGGTAATTCGACATTCGATCGTCAAGATATAAGGGGTGCGAAAAGTGTCCAACACTGGAAGACATTTTGCTACTTTACTTTAATACGCAAGTAGATCAGTGCCGAGTTACGTAGAAATATGGCTTACAGCGAACAATAGATACTGTCCCATTCTATCTGCATCGTTACTTTTTATTACAGTTTTGAATATTTGATCACGTCGGCCTGTCTGTATCTGAATGTCAAACAGAGACCATAACCTTTGGCGTGAAGCTCCAATCGAAGATCTCTTACCATCTGCATTAATACTGCTTCAAGTAATGACCATATGTTTAATACGTTATCCACCAATGTAATTGTTTTGACTTGGCGGCTTTATTACGAACGCATTTGCATCTGTCAATGACTATACTTTGATCGGTGAATATAGAAGTCTTGACCGATACCCTCTCGGCATATTCTCGTTTTATGTAATTCATAAGTTAAGTATTAATGTACGTAAAGTAATACTGCATAACTGCATACACTGGGACTTATACACCCAGTCATTAAATGTATAAGGACATCTATTCGCTGATCTATCTATTTGAGCAGCAAGCGACACAGAAACAATTCCGTTTTAAATTAACAAAGACGTCCGCCGGTGTTCCACCATCTTGCCGTGGTAAGGCTGACATCACCACAAACTTTGCAACTACCCTTGCCACGCTTACTGCCTTTCGGCTGTCGTAAAAGTGGTATAGTGAAACGAATAGACCATTCAAATATATGTACCACTTTTCAAGCAGTGTCTCACCTCTGCCGGAATATCAAGATAAACAGCAGTGAAAAAGTCGACCAGTGGCTTTAATTATTCTTAATCTTGATTATTTGTTAGAGCGATAATATTCAATTTCTGCCTTACTTCGTTTAAAACAAGTGTTATGTCTTCCATTGTAAGGGCTGTGTGTAGAGGGATATAACTTTATGGCTGAACTTCTGATTTTACCATGCCGATAAATTCAGCTAGGAGAGTTCTCTCATCACTGTTTGCCCAATAATATGGTAAGAGTGTTATGATACAAGTTAGATAACTATTGTTTATTTGATGTAGTTAGTCACGTGATACATTAGGCCAATCAAATCGATCAGGTTTCAATGAGTATTTGCGGATTGGAACAGGTTTGAATCGAGGAGTTGGTATGTGGACACAGTTCAGGGTGGACGGCTAATGGGATAGACCAGGAACCAGTTACACAAAGGAGACAAGTTAATCATTGAGACAATGACTAGAAGTTTCAACATGAAGACAGACGGATATTTATAGGCATTTATAGGTTAAGTTATGGGAAAATGTTTGATATTAATAATTTAGTAAATTTCAAGCTTGATGTACTTATCTGAGTGGCATAATGTGGACAAACTGTAAGTAGAATGTTACCATTGCCTTGAACGTGATTATGTTTAAATGTTACACTTTATTTGATTACCATATATGTTAAATGATTTAATGTATGAACTCGGTGTTGGGAATTAAAGTGATTTCTACGGTAAGAAAACGTGCACCTATAGATCCATACGGACAAGTTAATTGAGTGTTTAAATATAACCTGTATATACAGGATATCTGAAAGAATTGAGTGTAAATTGGCCCGGCCATTCAATTAATATATTATTTGAGATATATACGTTATGAAGCAGTTGGGTACATATATAGAGAAATATGGAATCTAATAAAAGCATGTCAATGAGAGGAACAAAGTTTCACGTCCTGTCTCACCTTGTATCGAAACGATGGAGTTCCACCCGACATATGGTCGCTGTATCACTATAGGCTTTATTAATTGCAGTATATACAAGTGGTGTAATCATCGAATGTTTGGTACTAATGCCATTGGTTATGACTTCGCGATTCTGACCAATAGACAAATCATGCATTTATAGCGATGGAGTGATACTTTTAAAATGGTGTATAACATTTTGTTATCATTACGCCTCATGTAAAATCGCGTTGTTCCCATAAGTCGAGAACAAGTCACGTTTTTATGTTGTTGTTGTTTTTTATCGTTTTTTTTTTTGTGTATGCCGCGCAACGATATATATATGTTGTGCTTGCTGGAGCGTGAAATATGCCAGTTATTGTCCTCTATATCTAGCTTATCTACCATTTATTGTGACGTTGCGGTTTGTGTTACGGAATCATACTCGGTTAAAAGGGCAATTTCCAGGTTAAGTTAATTTATGTTTTTACGCCTGACACGAAATAAGACGTGTGAAAATACATTTGCATACTGTTTTGTTTTAGAATGAGAAGGCTTTAGGTTGTCCAGTACAGGAAATAGCATAATGTACCAAAGTTCGCCACAGCATTAGCTGTACTGTATTTGGGACATCAGGACATGTATTGGATCTTAATACGTTCAGACTTATTGCGCTTACATACTACGGTCCATTTAACTTTCGACTAGTTTAATGTTTGCGATCCTTACTGAATAGAAAGCAATTTCAGACGGTAACCAATTCAGGTACCAGTGCAATTACATCTCTTCAGAATGTTAAGTGTCTGTTCAGACAGCTCTCTGGTGGCAATTTCTCCATTCAACCACTTCGTATCATCATGCCTAATTTACTGATGTGAACACATTCCTTCGCTAGATTAACAGTTCCTCGTTTAGGCAAACACCTAGACGAGAGAATACAACTCCCTGGATAATATAAGGATGTAGATTGTATTAGTACCTCCTGTCCTGTGCAAATGACTAAAGTCTGACTCTTATATCGTGATTATAGTGTCGTTACTTTCATTCCATGTGGGCATAGACAAAACAGCATGCCATTGTACAGACAATTCGGCAGATGTCGATTATATCACGTAACACGTGTGTTTGACCGTTATGGTCAACTGGGTTAAATTCAACCATTTACTTAAGACTTGTTATTATCTCGATCGCAGGTAACTAGACATATAACAGATAATTATACCGTTAGCAATGTAAAAAATAGAACTGGTATGCTTGTACACGTGCAAGTAAGCGTCGAGTCGTCGTCAATAATGGTTGTCAAAGCGAATGCCGTCGTTAATACGTTTAGCTTTCACAGCGTGTTTTTTGAGAGATAACAACATACTGCCAGAGGGCAGGGATACCGATTCACTGCAGCCACCCGATTATGTTGTAGTGTTAGACAAATTCAATGTGTGACTATACATTATATACTGTTCCACACTAAGCGATACACATCGATATCACTATATACCATTGCATCGACACACTCAATAATTGTCCCTGCACGTCAACAATCGAGTGTTTCGTAAATATTTACAAAAACGTTATGGAGAAATGCATATATATTTGTTCATAGGTAACAAAACTACTGGTTCCCACCATCCATAGATCTTCCTGGATAAGACAGCTAAGGATTGAAATTACATTGTTAAAAGATAACAAGATTTTTCATTATGACCTCTGAAAACGTGTTTATTTGTTTTGCTGAAAATATTATCAACACATCCATACGTTTAACTTGTTATGTTTGTAATTGTGGACGATTAGTTCAGATCGTGGTATAACCGTGCTCCCTATGGCATTAGCAAAGCATCCGATACCAAACACACTGTGACATCGTGTTGTGTTATTTGAACAGTGGCTTATATTATGTGATGCTACTCACAGAACACAATTAGGCTAAGGATGACTTTCTCATATCAGACAAAATAATGGCATCGTACAATTGCATTATTCAAACCGTCTGTTTATAAAGTTCACATTCCATGATTCAATATTCAATTGGTTAATGAACCCGTATCCTTATGCATTGGCGGCTTTCGCACAATGTCTGCACTCTAAGCAAATATGGTTCTGAAATGGTCATTCATATGTCGAAAACGTTCTTCGAATAACTTTTTCGATGTTAAATGGTATTTCGGTCACAGTCACCGACCCAAATATTATTTACGGTGAGAAAGTGTACTTCGTGTGAAACTAAAACGAGTCTCTTAAAGTCACGTAGTGACTTGCAGTCCCGCGTCTCCGTCCTCCATTTTCTGCTTGTCGAATTAGGAGTAGTTAAAGATTTTTAGACCAATTTTTAATTTCTTCAACCAGTGTGTTCAGTGTATTTGTCTGTCTATATGAGTACACTCTACACAAATTTCCAAGAAACGTATGAGTGATTGATATATAGATCGGTGACAATATCACTCCATCCTTGATCCGGTTTGTGCTAATAATACAAATCAAGATTTGGTACCAAATTCACCGATCTTATAATCAATTTAGCTTTACACCATCAATGCCATGGATTGCACTACATACAGCAGAAATAATTGTATCAAGTGGTTTTAAGCAGTAGAAGAAGGTTCTATGTGGCTTTACAAATAAATATTAAGAACCATCTTGCTACGGTTCTTCAAATAACTATTTAAAGATGGTTTATTGAATAACCTTTGAAGGTTCGCTATATGTTCCACTCCGAATAACTTTTATGTACTCAAATAATAAACATTTCATTTCAAAATATATTTTTATATCAATATAACATGTAACATACTACACGTCCGCTGTGTTCATCAAAATAAAAAAACTATCAATAGTAAATTAGACACCAACAGTTGTGATAAGCACCAATTACATTTTGTTGAGGATTGCATTGTAAATTATTTTACAGTTTCCTGCCTTCTCGAATTGCTAGCTTAATATTACCGTTAGGGTAGATATAAACGTCTCGTAAGTATGAAACGTTAGCGGCGATGTCCATATTTTTGCCTTGATTGTTTGATAAATTACCAAATATTCTGTTTTATTTGATTTGAGTAAAATTAAATTTCCCTGTCTCACTTCGTATTTGTTTAGCAGAACTATACCGCATATTATAGACAGGAAGTGTGTTTTAAACTCTTCTAAACACACAGCGGCTTATTTTGGTAACTCATAATTCAATAACTTTGACATTATGAATAACATGGCACCTAATTGTTGACCTGATTAAGTGGTCATTTCGGGCCACAACAATGAAATTGAACCGCGACGTGTACGATCCTCTTATCGTTAGAAATGACAGCAAATGCCTTGAGTGATCCGACCCATTATTAATCGACAAGCTGAGTAGTCAACTATCAATCATACGATCTTGTTGAGGAGGAAAATTATTTCAATCCATCTCTTAACAAGCTACATTAGACGCAACTGTCAGATTTATTTGTTCTAGGGGAAAGTAACGATTATTACACTTGATATTGAGACATACCGGGACAATGTCTGCTTCAGATTAATTGATTGATTGATTGATTAGTGTTTACCCATTTAATCACTCCAAAGGTAAATAGCTGCAGTAACACAAACCATACAATGTGAAGTGTTTTGCTCTGTTGAGAAATGGATGTTCCTCCAGTGCTTAGTAAAGACAGCCTGGCTGTGCTCACGATATCGGCTTTCATTTGGCATTAACAATTTAATCCGTTGATTTGATACGATTGAAATATAAAGTATACATTTTGAAGAACATCATAAATATGGGCTGTTATTTTGTGAGCTGGACTAACGAATACAGCCTATTGTGATCAGTAGGTGAATATGAAAATCTGGTTAAATTGTCCGTCTTGTCAAATATTACAGTTTAAATTATATATATTTGTAATTTGCACTGGTTTACATAAATACTATATGTACAAACTCTTAAGTCAGAAAACAAATGAGCATAGACCATTGCACTTCTTTCAATGAATGTTGATGACATACAGCGCGGTTATAGGGTAACTATTAACCACATCAACCTCTTACATTGATTTGATGGGTCAAAGTTGACTGTATACAAAGTAGTGTTATTGGGTTTTACACTATGGTAATTGTTGACCAACTGACAACGACAATGCAGGGAACGCTACGTCCACTCAGATGCCATTATAAAACAGTAAAAAAAATGGCTTAAATAAGAAAAAAGGCTTAAATTTCTTATTTTTTTAAGCAGCAGAGCAAGATTTTCTTAATTAAGAAAATAAACAGATAAAACACAGAATGTTAGCATTCCACCACCAGTTGAGGGAATATGTCTCATTAGCAGCGATAATTAGCTTCAGACAGTTTCAATGCATGTCCTCAATTGACGGAAATACACATGACACTGGCGTCAGTTGTACTCAACTATATGTTTTAGTACCCATGACTTTGAACAAGCCTATTGAAATAAAACGAAAGTCGTGTTTTTTTAGAAGCTTTTTTAACGTTAAACGATGGTATGTAGATGCAAGTTTGTCGATCTTAGTTTGTACCCTGTCCTTATCTTGTCATTTAAAATGCAATTTAATACAATCTTTTTTCTTATTTTATCTTTCTGGCGTCGCTGTCAATTTTTTTTTCGTACTGGAAACAACATTATTACTCCATTTAGAAATCCGAATAAAGATAGTTCTACTTATTTGTATTGTTTCTTTCTCATGTACGATGGAAACGGTATACATATTTTCTCCCATGCGGTTATCGTGGTATAAATGCTGATAAGGACCACTATTCAAATGTACCAAAGAAGCTCCATCTGGAGCAGTGGAAGATAAATACCATGTTTTATTATGTTATCTTGCCTACTCCCAATTGTACAGTCTATATTGTAGCAATTATCATTTATCTTGGCTTAGTTTTTTTTAAATTGAAGAAATTAGAGGATCCGCAAAACCTTAAGTCACATAAAACACTCTGCAATTTAATTTCAGCCGCAAGCCACGTAAGATGTCCACAACCAGATTCTCTGTAATACCTGTATAGTATTAGTTTGAGTATTTTGTTATACTGTTACCTTATTGAACTGTATTTATTTTGCTGTTGGTATTAGGCAACGAGGTCTACTCGACTAACACTGCAATAAACAACCAATCAAACATACTTATTTGTCGTGTTATCAGCGAATAAACAACGTTCGCGAAGGACACGTGCACATGAGGTATTACTCATTGATTTAGCGAGAGCAAATTTGATAGTTTTTATTCACCAATTGTTGTTATACAAAAGTGTTTGCACCACAGGAAATAATTTACAATAAAACATCATTGCCTGTAGTTAAATAACGATTTAGCTTCAAATTTATTCTATCTGAGAAGGTTCCAAGCTTGCGTGTTGACGATCGATACAACCGATTTTGTTGTATACATAATATGCCCAGCACCACAGCATACTTATAATGTTGGACAGTGGCACTGTTCTTGAACATCAAGTTGTGATATAAGTAATATGTCATCCAATGCAAAGTAAAACACCGTACAAAATAAACTGTATTATACTACATGTATGAATGAATACATATGCTAGCACAATATCCTGTGGAGGTTTTTACGAGGTTTCCTCTCCGGTTTTCCATCGTATTTAGTAAGGCAGAATTAAAGTGGTTGGTCCGTCATATATAAGTGAAATACCGTTGAGAACGACGTTAAACACCGTTAC